>JAPYZE010000087.1:0-98956 GCA_030522805.1 Leptomastidea abnormis
AAATTAAAAACTGTGTTTCTCCCATAAGGCTCTGTGTTATTTTTCTAACCACCTTTCGAGTCGTCTGCTTGTGACGTCAGACCTGAAAATGTCTAATAGATGTTTGCGCTTGTTTTTTACCGCAAAAGCACTTTAGCTTCAAAATTTAACTTTAAATTAATATTAATTTTTTAAAAACATTTTTGAATACAAAAATTGTTAAACATTTTTTTAATAATAAATTTTTTTTATTTTTTTCAATTTTATTTAATAGTAATATTTTGTACAATACTTAGCATATACATTTCATTTGTCACAAACGTCTTTTAAAAGATGTCAAAAAGACATCTAGAAGACGATGAAATTCAGACAAAGTATTAGGGTAACATGAAATCGGAAGACATATTAATTTTGAATGATGTCTACTAATGTCTTTTGAAAGATATCGGAAAGACATCTAGAAAATGATGCAATTCAGACATTTGTATCAAGGTAACATAAAAATTGGATGATATTAAAAGTTTTAAATCACACGAATAGTACAGTTCATTATTACTCATCTTTCAAGAGATACTTTTTGTTGATTTTATAAACCGTTTTTTTGTTTAAATTTGATTGTTTTTTAATTTACTGTTTTCTGTATTATTAAATAGTGTGCAATAATAAGTCATTTAAAGTGTAAAAAAAATTTTTATCACTTATACAATATCAAATTCAATATTGAAGTATTCAATTAAAAAAAAAAAAAAATTACGTTACAGTAAATTTAAAACGCTTTATTTCATTGATTTTAATCAAATATTTATACAACTAAAAATTTTTACTTTGAAATTGGCGGCAAATAAGGTTGGGTCAAAATGAAGAGTGCGATTTGACTAGTGTAGTGTGCGCTGCATTAGAAGTCCATTTTCTTTCATGTCGTGAGGCTCTAAGAAGAGGTAAAGGTTTAACCAAATATTTATCAATTTATAATATTAATTAGCTTTTTTTATTATTATTCACCTTTTTTCTTATAATTAAATATTTGTTTATTCATTCTGAATAGTAAGCATGGAGAAATAGCTTCATTGTTTAAAAAAATTAGCAAAACGGTGTTCACACGTGACTAAGACCGATGCACAATTTTCTGTCTAAAATATAAATGTTTTACGCTTTGTAAGCCTAAAATTAATTAGGAATATCATTTTTTCAGGTAAAACCTCAATCATGCAGCTGTATATTAGAGGACAGGAGACGCATGTCGTCGAATGCGAGGCCGATGAGACCGTGGCACAAATTAAGGTTAGAATTTATTTACTATACCCAAGTATTCAACAGATGCTATTCTTGGAAAAAAATTATTTCTTTATCATTGATAATAACATTTATGTTGAAGAAGTTGTTGAATTTTTTACTCTAATTGTAGAAGCATAACAAGATAAATGCATTTAATGATAATCTAACAATTGTATATACCCTGCAGTGTTAGAACGAGCAATAATGCTAAAGTAAACGAGAGTCTCAGGGAATTGGAAGCAAATAATGAGCTCCTAATTTTTCATAGATTTTCAACAAAGAATTTTTGCATATTTATAAATTTGATCTGCACTCTATCAAATATAACTGATATTTTTTTTTTCTTTTGTAGCAAAAACTCACAGCATTCCAGAATGTTGAATTTAATCTCTTCTGCGCTGGTGTCCCACTGAGTGATGAAACACTTGTTAATGAACTTGCCACAGATACTCTTGAACTGAACATCCCACTTCTTGGAGGTGAGTTTTATTTTGATAAATATTTTTGTGTTTTTTTATTAACTTGCATATATTAATTTTTTTCTTTTTTTTCCATAGGTAAGGTTCACGGATCACTTGCCCGTGCTGGTAAAGTCAAGGGACAGACACCAAAAGTAAATATTTCGTTATTTTTTAAATTGTTTGCACTGTTTGATCTAAGCTATTTTCATTAAAATGAAAAATGGTAAAAAAGCAGTGCAAAAGTAAATATACAGATTAAAGTGAACTAGTGTAGTTATTTAAGCTCTAGTTTTCATTCATCTGTCACAAATTTTTATTTTTATAAAAACTTTCGTTTAAATTCAATAAAATATATCTAATTGGAATAATTAATAATTACAGGTTGAAAAACAAGAGAAGAGCAAAAAAAAGACTGGCCGCGCTAAAAGGCGAATTCAGTACAACCGCAGATTCGTCAATGTTGTACAAACATACGGACGTCGTCGTGGACCAAATGCCAACCCCAACTCGTAAACATCTAGAATTTTAAATTGGCTTTTTACGTTAAAATGCATTGCGAATTTGTAATATTATTAAATGTAAAGTTCCAGTAATAATACAACTTCGTTTTGCAACATTCGTTTTTTATTCTCGTTTTTCAATAAAAATAATATTATTAACCAGTAAGATCATAAATCCACAATAAATATTTATTTAAAACAATTTACTTTGATAAAAAAGAATATACATGCTGCTTTTAAAAACAAAAATTATTTTAGTTTTATTACTTGTGTGCATAAGTAAGAATATAAGGGTTTAAAAAAAATAAACTTAAAATTTGAACAAAATTATTTATTCAAGTTATTTCTAAAAATTAGCATATATTTATAGAGATGTTCTTTGGGAATGAATTCTCATCCGAAAGGTTTTAATACCTTTCATTGCGCATATGTAATTACTTTGTAAGATACATTTTGAGAGAGCCATTCTTTAAATGCAGAGAACACTTTATTCCACGAATCTGTGAATATTTCAAATAAAATACTCAAAATAAATGAAAAAATATTTTATTTGTACAGTATACAAAATCTTCATAGTAACACGCAATTTTACAAAACAATACTGTGGAATAAGGTTATTCTTTACAAACTGGCAGGTGCATAATAATATTAAAGAAATTATATAAATCTTGACGAATTTAAAGACGTGTACGCAAAAGATCGTAAAAGATGTAGTGAAAACGACATATACATTTCGCAACAATTGAATATTTCACTATTCAGTAATGACAATCTTATAAACAGGCGACAACTGCACAACCTCTCACGGCTACTTTCGTATAAAAGCGCTCTCATCTATTAGAAAATAAGATTGGAATCGATTGTAGGTCCGTGCCACATCCAACCTCCGACATTCGACGATTAGTCACGATTCACTCGAGCTAAATAATTTCTAATTACTTTAATTACAAAACTTCAATTTTTAAATTGTCGTCTTTATCCAACGTCACTTTGGTGCTGAAGGAAACGATCCATGTCCACTCTCAATCGGTGTAATACCTTTGTTTGCTCAATTAAACTTTAGTGAGCTATTCATTTTAATTTTGCTTTTGCCTTATATTTGGCTTACTAGTAGTGTGGTTAACATTGTTGGCAGCTGCTCCATTGAGCTCTTCAGAAATGTCCTCACTGCTATCACTCCTTATGTCTCCTTCCATCTAGAAAATATTCAGTTTAAAAAAGTAACAAGTCATATAACACCGATAATACTAATTTTTTATAAAAATTAATTTACCAGTCCAGCATTCAAAGAATGATAGGCTATCTTTAGAATGAGATAAGTCCAGAAGGCATGTAGGACCAGCAATAGACTTAGCAATGAATTAAAAATGTAATAAGCTGGGAACATTGGCAATAACTTTGGTGCTTCAATTGAAGTGCTGGAAATTTCATCATTATAGTTTATTTAGTAGTTGCTTGTTTTTTCATAAATTTTAATTTTATCATTATTTATTTGTATAAATTACCTGTATATAATCCAGAATGGGAAAATTCCCATCCTTGTGATAATCCATACAATTGTCAAAATCACAAAAAGAATGTCACAAACTTTTTGATAATCTGCATATTTTGCCATTTTAGCAGCCTAAAAATAATTTTATAGATTAATATATTAAGAAATTGAACAATTTTATAATTATCTGAGAAAAACTTACTTCTAAAAATATATCAGCACTATCATGAACTAAGAGCACAAGACTTCCAATCCTTGTAAGATTGCCTACCCAGGAGAAGCACATGAGAACAATTGTTGCTATATGATGTATAAACATCTGCCAAAAATCTTTTCGCTTGACATCAAAAAATTGAGAAAAGCTTAAAGACCAATAAAATGACATTGACAGCATGTAATACCACCAAACATCATTAGATACAGAGTGGTAAGGATAATCATAATAACAATGATTTATGTCCCACAGCCATGGTTTGTTCCATAGAATACTTAGGCCTAAGACAAAGGCAAATATATAATAAGCGCATCGCCAGCTGCTTTCACAAAATTTGGTCAATGTTGAAGGTTTGCCTTGAGCTCGTCTCAATCGCAACCATCTCTCTACTTGTCGTTCAGTCCAATCTAATTGCTTAGCAAGTGCAGTTATCTGTAATCAAAAGATTTTTTTAATTTTTAAAAGTCAATTAAGATTAAATTATTTCAATTACATTATTTTTTAAAGCACATTTAATTTTTTTTTAAACAAATAATACCTGCTTGTGTTTAATTTTCTTTCCAGTGTATGCTTTATCCAAGATAGGATTAGGCTCTGCCTTTTTTGTTCTTGTTGTTTTTATACCTAGAAATTTCCCAAATGGTGCAAAACAGAACCTGAAATTACAATGATTTTAACTAATTAAATTTCATTTCTAAAAATTTTGTTAATATAAAATATTTAATATTAATATCTTTGTTCCAGTAAAAAAATTTTTTATTTTTATATAATCAAGAATTGAATAAAAAAAATAATTTACATCTATGTAAATTAGAGTATTAATTATAAAAAAGATAAGAGTAGTTGTGGTAAAATGTGATACATCTTATAAATATTAATAAATTAAATTCAAAACAAATCTTAAAAAAAAAGAATGTTATTTCTTATTATGGTTAATTTAAATGATAAGAGTAATCATCAGCTGATAGGTCAAAAGGTTCTGCGTAAAAAGTACGTGTTCAATCTAATCAATAAATCGACGAGAAAAAAATGTGTATAATCAGTCCTCGAAATAAGCGGAAAAAAAAAATTAAAAAAAAAAATCGTTAACATGAAAAATTCAACGAAAACACTTTAAACATTCACCTACGCGGCGTTCGATCTATTAAAAAAATTTCCAAGGTAAAAACATTTTAAAAAATTTTTCTTTAGCACCACCGTAAAAACAGGTGATTTAATTCGTTCAGGAGCAGGACATTGAATATAAAACCGGAGCAGAGTAACAAGACCTTTGGAAAAATAAACCGGCGAAGCCGGTCAAGCCACACGCGTCAGCATAAACAGCAACCCCGTAGCCGGACGCGAGATATAACGCACACGACTCCTTTTAAGGACGCAAGCAACGTGTACTGTACGCCCAGGCATAATATCAGGGGAGGTACGAAGTCATTCCTCAGATTCGCGCGCCTAACAATTCTCTCACCTTCCTAACCTCCAAGGGTCTGGAGCAGGGCATGAGAAAAAAAACGCGGTGACGAGGTGCGGACGGAAGGTCCTCGAGTAACGACAGATACCGGCAAGCGTTTTCCGATATCAAGAAAATAGAATGACTAAGACTTAAGTTAGGCACTGAGCTTAGCGTGTTCACACATACCTTTCGAGGGCGTATCGCAGGACGAGTACAAGCAAGGCCATCGGAATGGGATAGATGAGATGCCGGTGATCCGCATACTTATTCTCGGGACTCGGAGCTATGTCCTCCCAGGTAACGTTTGGCGGTAGCCAGACGTCCGGCGACCAAAAGATTTGCGAAAAATTTCGTGCCAGCTCCATGGCTTGCTATTGCTGATTTATACTCTGTCGGAATCACTTTTGAATTACTCCAAATCGACGCGTTCAAAGACAAATAGCTACACACGGTTTTTCGCAGCCTTTTAGAAAGAGAACTCCTTTATTTCCAACCCGAGATCCTATAAAACAGCTTAGCTTAGAGAGAAAGAGAGACTCCGTGACTGCTGCAGTGGCGCGGTGTGGGCGAGGATGTAGAAGCCCGGCGTCCGCCAACAACGACGAGGAAGAGGAGAAGAAGAGATGTTATACACTTTTACTTTTGCTACCTCCAAGTAGCTGGAATATTATTATTAACGCTCGAGATCCAAGGAGGCACGACGACGTTGACAAGGACGAGGACGACAAGAAGTAGCAGCAGCAGCCTGACGCCGCAGCTGCACATGTATAGAGTAGAGACGCGCGCGCGCTCGTCTGATGTCTGTCGAGGCGCGTCGTCGTCGCGCGACGACGAGCTGTACTTAGAGACTTACTCACTCTTTCTTTCTCACAACTCTGCTGCTGTTATACTGCTGCGCTATATCACTGCGTAAATATAAGTACCACGTAGGTACTTATCCGCGTATACGTACGCTACGTACCGTACTATATGCTATAGCACTGCGCCGCCGCGGACGACGGAGAGACATACACACACTTCAACTTCTCTCTTTTTTTTTCTCGCTACTTATCGCAGCACACATATACACACGGCATTTACGGGTCCCCGCCGCCGCGATTGAGACACTCTGCACTCAGCCCCTCGCGCTGTACATGCCTTCTTTTCCTCTATCTTTCTCTATCCCACCCGCACAATCGACGACAAGTAATTTCCAACTACTCTGTCTCACTTGCGCTGCAGCAAAGAAGAAAGGGCAGCGGCACAGGGGCGGTTACTATACAGCGGTGTCTGATGATGATGATGATGCCGGTGTGTGTACAACTCTCTCTTTCTCTCTCTCCTGATGAAAGCAAGCTCCGCAATCTGCCAGCCGGCTGCTCTTTCCGCCTACGCTTTTTCTCTCTTTCTCTCCCTCTCGTATACGTGAACCGGCAGCTATATCCCGGTCCTTTGGGGCACGCGAAGTCGCCAATGTTTTTGCACGTGCTCAACTTTTAAGTGTATGGCTTATGGCATCACGAGGCGAATTACAGTTTAAGATTTCTTACCTACCTACCTACCGGTAGTTTAGAAAATCTTGGGTGACCTGTTTTTTTCTTTTTTTTTTTTTTATTTTCTTTTGACTCTCCTCGAGATACTTATATACGATGCGCGCAAAGACATACAAGAAAGGCGTGCTTCTTGGACGACGTGCTTTTGTAAGGCTTCGCTGTACTTACAAGATACACACGTCTTGAGAGCTTTCGTTATTCGCTTCCCGAGCAGCTCCTTTGCTTATTCTTTTTCTTTTTCTTCTTCTTCTTCTTCTTGTAAGCTTTTGCTGGTACACTCGGACTTGAAGACTCCTACACACGTAACTTTCTATATGTACATAAGACACACAGAGTTTGCTTCTTTTTCACTTTACTATACATATATACCTACTCTAGATTTATCTGTGTATGAACTTGAATGGACTCGGTCATCCGATTAGTCTACAATTATCAAGTCTATATAGGTATATACACCAGACTCATATGGAGGTCATTAGCATTATTCATTTATTTTTATTATTTTTCTTTCTTTTTTTTTTTTGTCTTCTTTAATTCATGTTACATTGGTATTATTAGAAGGGAGTTGGTTTTTTTGTTTCAACCTGCTGTCATTTATTTAATGTTTTTTCCGGTTTTATGGTGACAGTGATCGGAACTATATAATTATTGAGGGGTGATTTATGTGGGAACGATTAAATTCGATTTTCTGTGCAATGAACCCTTTTTTAAATTATATTTTATTATATTATTGTAATTTATGAATTTTTTTTTATTTATAATACCAGTAACAATTTTTTTTCTATTTAACTATTTGTCAAGATTGTCTGTAACTACAAATAAAAAAGATAATATACATAACAACGAAAAAAAATCGTTATCTCTATTGTTATTTTCTTAAAAAAAAAAAAAAAAAAAACAATCTATATCAGGAAAATTTATGAGCGAGATTAATTTGCATAAATCACAATTTCTTATCCTCAATTTCTTATTTCTCTTCTTTTTTCTTCATTTTATGTTGATTCGTCAATATTTTGACTTGAGGTCAAGCTTATTCAGGAGAAATAAGTATTGGTCATAATAAATATATATATATTATAAGTAATAAGTGGTAATCAGGAAAGAAATGTTTTTGCTGAGTCAATCAAGTATTTTTTAATTAAACTCATTATTTTTAGACGATATCTCAATGAATTATTTCACAAAGAAAAAATTATCTAATATAGTTGTGTTTCAACTGTCAGAAATGTTATTCAACTTTTTTCTTTTTATTTTTGTTTTTTTTTTTTTATATTATATCACTTAATGCGTTTTATTCCGAAAACAAACACCTTCTTCTTAATAAAAAGATAAAAAAACATCCTATCATTGTTTAATTAATTTTTTCACATTACTGTATTTAAAGACTTACGAATGCTTATTGTTTAATTTAAAAATAATATTGATCGATTTGGGTAATTAAAAAAAAAAAAAAAAAAAAAGAACTTGAGTTCCTTCAAGTGAATAACGATTTCGTTGATCCACGCACCTTATCCGATATTATACCTACATTGTAATCTTTATGTATTATCTTACAACCTTGATAACGTTATCTTTAAAAAAATTCTCATATTACACACTTATACGTATTATATGCGGTAAAATACAGTATTAAAAAAAAAAAAAAAAACGGTAACAACCATAAAGCGCAATTGATATGTGACACAAAAATTACCCAACAACATCAATAAATTTCTCAATAAAACATTCCTCGGTTTGTTAATATGTTAATTTTGTTCACTCATGTACATATTATATCCCTTTCACAGATCACCTTGAGTATTCTCTAATCATTTTATTTTATTTTAAACAAAAATTTAAAATGACAAAGTTCACCAATAAAATTAAAAAAAGAAAAAAAGAACAAGAGTATACATGCGCGATATGATCGAGTAATTTAAAAATATATTCGAAGCTTTTTTTCGAAGCGCTTTAAATACGTTATTATACCTACACGTTTAAGCGTGTGTTCGAAAAAGCTTCGAATAATAGATTTTTAACCTACTTTTTGTATATAGCATATATACCACACAGCAGCAGCAGCAGAACACCACCGGAAATCTAAATTTATCCGATGAATCGGATATCATAAAATAAAAATCGTTGCATGACCGAATATCCTTATCCATATACCCGCACATTCCTTCTATACTTTATCATCGATAAGCGCCGGATCGAGAAAGAGCTCTCGATCATACATATCCATAGAACATTGCAAAAATAACGATAAATATGTATTATTATTATCAGACAGAATGTGTATATAGTATAGATATATACTACAAAGGAGTGTCGCATAGACTACTTAGAGAGGGTATACTGATAACGGTCTAATTTTAAAATCGTTTTCTCATCCTTTCCGGGTTTCAGGATACACATCATACTTATTACAGGAAAACTATACAATTTAAATAGAACTTTTGAAAAAGAAAAAAAACGTTTTAAAAAGCTGTAGTAACCAAGGAATAATAATTGTACTTTAAAATAGTTTATCGATTCCAAAAAAAGACTGCATTATAATGCGCGCAATGTCGAAGTAGGAGGGTGGGAAGGGAAGGTAATTAGGAAGCTATAGGTGTAATAACCGCGTGTGCATGTATATGTACAGTATAAGTAAGATATACATACATTTATAACACTCAAGAGACATATACACACATATACATATTATAATGTAAGGTGTGCGTCACGCACCCGCATATATGTACGAGGTCGTGTATACAATATACTTGGCTAACACGCGACTACGCCTAGCTCTGCTTGTCTGGAGAGGTGGGACGTCTACATTTTTTCTATTTTTTGTAGTGACCCTTTTTTTTTCAATCGATTATTTTTTTTCTCTTTCCTTCATCTTCTTCTTCGTAAATTCGAATTCATATATATTTTTTCCCATAATTTTTCTTACCCTGCTGTTCTGTAGTTGAAGTTTAATTGATAGTAAAGTTTATAATTGATTGTATAAATTATAGGGGGTACGTATATATCAAAATCTCGTACGAGACAAATTTACAGATATTAATCTCACGTTCGATATATGTTATTACATTGAACCATATCTTAAAAGATCACGATCAATATATAATTTGTCATCTTGATTAAAACACAAAATTTTTTTAATTTATCTATATACTATTATTATAATCAGACAAAAATTATTACCTAATTTTTGATTATATTTCAAAGATAAATAGCCACACAATAACACACAATCTTTTTTACACAAAGATTATATGTATTTATACATTATAATAACTTGTTTGTTTCGAAATTAAATTAAATAAAATCGAAGTCTATAACAAGACGAATAAGTGATATAAAAAGAAAAAAAGAGAACGTAAATTTTCTTTATAGTTATATATTTTGCTTGGCAAATAGAAAAAAAAAAATTTGCACGAGCTAGAAAGTATATAAGCAATAAAGCTCATATAAATAAAAATTATTATCCATAAAGCTATTAAAGAAACGATGACCAGAATGTAGATTAGAAAAGCACACGTTTATCCCCGTTATCATCAATAAGTCCGATTGCTGCTCTCTGCGCGGCTCTGGCTAGCTTGGGCTATATACTGACACAAACATTAAAGAAATTGATACTTACTGTATGCGTGTATATATATGAATGAGAAAGAGAGAAATAAACTAAGTTGAATATACCTACGTACATGTATGTACGCAATAACGGACGTTTTGTGTAAGTGTGAATATATATTAATATACTTATACGTATGTGTATTTGTGTGCGAAAAGAGCTACACATAAGCTACGATAAAAGCAATATAATGACGCAATTTGTTCGTGTATCAATGCATTTTAAAGGTTTAAAATGAGAAAAAAAAAGCTCTAGTTTATTCTTTGAAACAAATTTTTCTTAATTTATTTTACTTTTAATAATTTTCATAATCTTTTAAAAAATTATTATCATATTTTTATATAACTCAGGTTGTCTTGAAACTCTTGTGGACATTACATAAATTCAAAAAACTAGCTCAATTACTAGATTAATAAATTTTTTTACCCATTAAACAGAGCAGGTGTGTGTATGTTTTTCTAACACACCCATCACAAACGTTATATATACCTACATCAACGTAATTATAATCGTATATTATAGATATAGATCATCTGATAGAAAAGACACATACCTACAATACAAATACATACATATCTCATAGCTAGTTCGTTATAATAGGTGTAACATAAGAGCCTATACCAGATATTAGGTTTCACATATATATATATATATATATATATATATATATATATATATAATAATTTTTTACGGCTGCATCGATCCAATATAGTTTTCTTTCAAACACTTTATTTACATTATATTAATATACATTGCTTGTATATCCACAATTTTTTTTTTATCACTTATACTTATAATACGTAGGAAGTTCATCAAGATTCTCGTAGCCTACCTGGCATTAAATTACTTATGCGCGCAAATAAATTGTATTAACGTACGTTAAGCTGCAGTCGTGTCACTTTAAAAGTATGGAGCTTTAAAATAAAAATAAAAAATTAATTAATCAATTAATTTATTGGATTTTATTTCTTGTTTTGAGATCGCTTATATATTGATTAAGAATAATAACAAATTGGCCTTCGAATATTTTAAGGTCACCTTCTTCAGGGATATACATAAATTTTAATCATTAATTATCTGTAAAAAAAAATAGATTTATTTTTTTACTTATTATCATGATACGTTAAATAAACTATAATGTATATATTAATTAATATATATTTTTATACAGGTATACCACCAGCCTATATACGATAATATGTTATATGATAGGTTTTTATTGAGTTTTTTAAGCGCGTGCGTATAATATATGATATATCGATGCAGTAAAAAGCTAAAGCTAAGCTCGCAACTCCGCAAGTCGATCCTTATGCTCAACACACATGCAGACACACACACACACATACTGATATTGCTATATAGCTCCGTAGCAGACGAATCGACGAATAGCACAGCAGTATATAGCATTTTCACACACCTTTGCTGCTGCCTGCTGCTGATATTATTATTGTTGTGGTGGTCGTTTACGCGACGACGACGACGAGTGTGTCAAAACACTGCGCCGCCGCATAGCCCAGCTGCAAAAGCGACAAGGACACCCAGCGTCGCGACGCCCGGGCAGCTTTTTTTGCATAAAGTTGTGTTTTTTTACCTCGTCGAGACTTCTGCTAAGTCCTAAGTATATTATATACATTAGCTGGGAACAGTGTCGAGACCAACTTTTATATTACTACGAGAGTAAGTAAGTAAGTAAGGCGGAAGAAAGCAAAGTGTACATAGGTGAATTGCTCCGAGCAATGACCCGGCCGGGAGCTATCAAATTGCGAGAAGCCATGCACAGCCCGGGTTTGACGTCCACACCCAACTGATCGTTTGGCTTTTCATCGACGACGTCGACGACGACAACGAGTAAGCATGGTGCGGGTCATACCGGTTCACAACTTCCTGGAGCAGAATGTCGCACAGAGTGAGGAGCCGACCGCTAGCTGCGTGGCGAGCTGTCCACCCGAGACTCCGGACGGCGCTGCCACCCCCGCAGAGCATAAAGAGTATCTTCTGCTTGGCCTGCCCAGCCACTGTGTCGAGGTGCGGGATTTATCTCAGCCTGAACTCGCCTTCGTCACCGCCTTTCCCACCGTCGACCTCGTCAGCCAGATGCTCCACTGTACAAAGGGTAATTATGTTGCTGCGCTGGAGACCAAGCTTGGCAGGGATAACATAAGCACCAGCAGCTTTGTCAGGGTCTACGTCAACTGGGCTAGTCAAGAACGTCAGCCTATGCGAGCCAGGATTGCAGGGAGAGTCACTCCTAGTCTCAATAGATCACAGAATAGTTTGGAGATGATAGAGCTGCCGCTCAATGCTAAGCCAACTGCTATTGCTTGCTGTCAAACAACTGGTAATCTCCTTGTAGCTGCTGGCAATACTCTCATTCTGCATGAGTTTAAAATTGAGACCCAGAACTTGTCTAAGATGAAGTTTATTGATTTTGAGGCAAGACCATGGTCGGTAGGACTGAATTTTTTACCAACTAGTTTAGAAATTGTTGAGGACTTTATTGCGGCATTGGATTCTACAAGGTTTGTTGTCTTTCGCTTGACCAATTCTCTTTATGATGATATTGATCATCTTAGCTCTCTAACTTCTACAACTTCTTCACCTAATGATAAAACGACAATATCTACAGATTTTTGTAGCTTAGAAACCATAGACAATTCAATGTCTTTGAAAACCAATTCTGATACAAATTTGGTAAAGCAAAAAAACATAACTAATCAAAAAAGTAATATAGACAAAAACTCTAATCTACGTAGTTTTTTCAATTTTACATTAAAAAAAAATAAAAAGAATAGCAATTGTATAGACTGGAACAATTTAATAAATAATGAAAAAACGGAATTGCAGTCTCTTGTAAATGAAGGTATTGTTGATGAGAGTAGCCAACCATTTTCTATGAATTTACCTTCTATCTCTTTAGAGAGAGCAGGACCAGGTCATACTCTTAATCCTTTCATTCTAAATTCTGCTGACACAGAAGTTTTTATCAAGACAACATCTCCAGACAATGGATGGTCTGAAAATTATATCATCAAGACTATTCTCAGGTTGAAAATTGTAGGAATTAATGGATTTCCTCATAACGACAGAAATTCTGAACATTTTACAAGCTTTGTTATAAAGCCTTTATACATGAAAACTACCAATAATTATAACGGATTAAAAAAATCAATACTTAGATCAGATAAATACAAGTACTTTAATGGTGTAACTTGCTTGATTTGCACTACGCAAGAAGGCTACATGTATCACTTCAACATAGAAAATAACGATGAAAGCAATCCAACGTGCTTAACTACTTATCCATTTACAGCTCCAGTTAGTCAAGTTGCATTAGAACATACAGTTTTACATACTTTTACAGAAGCAGGATTAGAATCTTACACATTACGCTTACCTCATCACATTGCAAAAATTACCTCGCAAGCACAAAATATAAAAACAATTCATCCTGACATTTCTGAGCCGGTTTGCCTTATTGGATTAAGATCCTTCTTGGGTGTAGAACAACTAATCAGTTCTGACAATTACCTTGTGCTATTGTCAAAAGCTGAAAATTCCTGGACACTTTACTCGTTGAGGCTGCCCAAACCCGAAAATATTTATTACGATATTATCAACGCAGCTAAAAATCACAGGTATTTAAATTTTAATCACCATTAAATTTGCATATAATCAACTACATATCATACTAAAAGTATTTATATTTTTACAGAACAACCAGCCCCTCTACTTACCGACACTTGCTGGAAGAAGCTCACGCGATGTTACGACTTGCAAAAGATCTTGCAGACTTGCAAAGCAGCGATACCGATCAATCTCAAAACGACTCAAAAATCGAGAATCTATACAATCAATCTTGCGCCCTTCTAGCCGATTATTTCATCGGATCTGAAATCGAGCTCGAGCGACCACTCTGCATCCCTTATTACAAAATGTCAGGTCTGAAACCGAGCGAAGTACTGGGTCGTAAATCCGCTCAAAACGCACCTGGACTGGTAACTTATTTGAGCGACGTTTTGCTGAGTATCAAAAGCGGTCCAGAAGCGGATGCACTGTTTCAATGCCAGAACATCGTGGAAGTTATGAGCTCGGAGAGTCGTGAAGATCTGCTTAAAATAATCCTGGGCAGTGTTGTGCTGAGGGAATACGCTACGGATAAGCTGATAAAATTATTGGTTTCCCAGCATCAAGATGATTGTAGTCGTCTCGGTTTGGGACTACTTTATATTCAAGCTGAGAAACCGGCTTTGGCAAAAACTGCTTTAGATCAGGTGTCGGATGCTTTTCTCTTACGCAGCGTACTCGAGCATCCGCATCTACTCTTTGACGAGGGTACATTTGACTCTCAAGACCAAGATGCTCTTTCTTTCTCGGATTTCTCAGCTGCACTCATCTGTCGCAAAAGCTGGATTTTCGCACAAATTCTTACCCAGCTTATTGATGACGAGGCACTTAAGCTTCATCAAGTTATGCAGGCGAGTTTAAATCTTTTTTTTATTTACTGTCAAAGTTAATAGAATTTTTTAAATTAAATTAGAATTAAAAATTTTATACATCCACAGGTATTTTTAGAATATTTACCATCGAGAGTTGGACGAGACGGTCACGATGCTGCAGCTGCATTACAACAGTTCCTGGAGACCTATCTTCACAGCTATTTCTCAAAATTGCACGATAAAGACGAAATTAGCCACGATTTTGCTGTAATTGAAGCTCTCAAGATTCTCGTGCGATCTTACTTGGGCAAATTGATGCAATCAAAGGTTTATAAAACGAGCGAGCCACTTAAATCAAAAGATCGACACGACGGCGAAGCTTATTTGTTCGAGAGCCAAAGACCAAAGTATCTGGATCGCATGCCACCCTGCGATAAGGATTACCAAAAGCTTATGAATGCCGAGGATTTTGAGGAATTTTCAAAAGCTAATTGTGAGGAGAACGAGAGAACTGTAAGAGTTGAGTATTTAAAACTACAAGCTTTATTGGCAAACGTTCATTTGCCCAGCGAATGTCTTCAAGAAGTTGAAAAGTTCCTCGATGCTGAAAGTATCGATGGTAGCCTGGCTCTACGTACTTTGTGCGTCCGGGATACGAAACTCGTTACGCAGATGCTCGTTGAAAATTGTCCACAGGCTGCGCTACCCTATGCTAAGGTATTTAAAATAATTTTTGATTTTATATTTTTTAGTCTTAAAAGTCAATAATAATTTTGTGATTTTTTGCAGGAAATGTATACCAAAGAAACGGAATGGAAGTTACTTACCGATTTATTGCAAGAGAAAATAATGCAAGATGATTTTAGTCAAGAATCGCGAACCTTTTTTGAACAAACAATGATTGGTAATTTGTTTTATGCTATATGTTCATGTTTATGATTTGATTTGAAAATTTTAATTTTAATTTTTTAAATTATAACTATTTTGTTTACAGATACATTAAAATATGCAGCTGAAGTTTTACCTTTGAAATCCTTATACCACATTTTCCCTGAAAATGATGACAAAGCTTTTCAACGATATACGGAAATTTGCGATCAGATCGTGCACGCAGAGCACGTGAAATCTTTGCTAATGAAAACTGGTCATCAACTATTATCTACGTTGAATTTGTAATAGGAAAATTCTATGAATTTAGAAGAAGCTTTAATATAGAAATTTGTTAAATTTAATAATGTCACACTAACACATAGCACAATACTCAGAAAAAGGCACCAAAATTTTCTATTACAAAACTTTATATTGCAAACTACAACTTTTTATTCCTTTTTTAAAGCTTTCTAAATGTTTCTGTGGTATATTCAAGTACAACAAACGTCGTCTTTTACTATATTATATTTTAAGCTTTCCGCATCTATTTGTACAAATTTTTTCCGACTTTCTACTTGTTTTTAATATGTAAGCAAAATTTTCTTCCGCTATAACGTAAATTATAATGAATATTATTTTTTTTAAGCTTTATTTGTGTGATATTCTGTGGGATATTGTTGCTAAAGTAATTAACTGAAATGACAAATAACGAATTACTCAGACTATAAAATTATTCATATTAAAAAAAGGTGTCATAATTTAATACTAAAGTAGAAATTATTGTAATTTTATTTAAAAATCTAGACACAAAATCAAATTAGAAACATATGAGACTGTTGAAATATTTGATGCTTTATAAAATTAACTTAAAAATGTAAGTTAAAAGAAAAAATAATATAAAGCCATATCGTTTTATTTATTATTGTGATAATTATTATGTCTTGACTTATTGTCAATAAGCATAAATACATTTTATGGTTCATACAGATTATATTATATTATATTATATATATCCTAAGTATTGTTGTCTCTGTAGTCAATTTTATTAAAAACGAAGATGATGTAATTATATATACTTCTGTTTTAATCACAAATTCTAATAAAAACAGCAGTCACAAAGAATATTATTCATTATTTTCCTGATATAACTCCTTTAATTTATTATTTTATTTAAATAAAAAATTGTAAAATTAAAATTATTACTTCATTTTTAAAAATATATTAATTTTTTTAATTTAATAAAATTATTATTAAAAAATTTCGATCATAGAAGTCATATCATCGTCATTACTATATTAACGTAATATTGGACGTGGACCTTTAAAATTTTTAAATCTCAAGGGTTATGTTACGTTTGAAACAGTTTTGTTTTCCCTTGGAGGCCTCTATTTTACGATAACTAGATTAGAAAAGTAAATTAATAAATATGTGAATCAGTCAATACAAGTGTGATATCTATTTTTATAAATGCCCAAACGTACCCATTATTTTTTTTAATTTCCATTTCAATTTTCATTTGAGTAACATTTAAGGTTATCTTTTAATAATAAATAAAAAAGTATCTAAAGTATATTCTAATTTTTACAAAATGCTGATTTTGTGATAAATGCAACAAATTTTTTTGCATTTTTATGTAAAATATGCAGTACAATATTTTTATCAAACTCAATATCAAAAGCTAATTGTGATCTATACAAAAAACATTTTTTAAAATGTATGATATTAATTTAAATAATTATAGCAGTGGGATGGCTATAGGTAAGAATCTTCAAAATTTACTTTGTGGTTTTTGTTAAGTAATAAAAAAATACTTTTAATTATAGGTGTTTCTAGTAATGGAACTGGTAGTATACATTTAGCATTACATAAAACAACAAATACATTTGTTGTCATTAAAAAGTACTTCATTGATGACAAAGAGCCTGAAGACTACAGCCTTATTGAACAAGAAATAGTAACTACAAGACAATTGCAACATCCAAATGTGCTTCCATATTACAGTGCTTTTGTATCTGGCCATGATATTTATGTGATTTCACCTCTTATGAGCTATGGCTCTTGTAGTGATTTAATTCAAGAATATTTTCAAGAAGGTTTTCCAGAGCTTGCTATTGCATTTATTATTAAAGATGTTTTGCAAGGCCTTGATTATATTCACAACAAAGGAGTTATTCACAGGTATATTAGAAATTTTATTTATATTCACATAAAAAGTTTGTAATACAATTGAAACTATTCTTCTATTAGTATTTTTATTTTCATATAAAAACATATTAAACATGAACTTATAAAATTTAAGAGCATTAAGAGCAAGCCATATATTAATTTCTGAACATGGACAAGCTTGCATTTGTGGCATGAGATATTCTTGTGATGTAATGAATAGTGGAAAATGGCAAAGAACAATATTTTCATTTCCAAAATCAAGTACAAACAACCTTAAATGGCTTAGTCCAGAATTATTGCAGCAAGATCTCAGAGGCTACAATGAAAAATCAGATATTTATAGTCTTGGCATGACAATCTGTGAACTAGCTAATGGTACGGTACCTTTTACTGATTTGCCAGATACTTTAATGTTAACTGAAAAAGTTAGAGGCTACATTCCCCAGATTATTGATAGATCAACATTTCCAGTTGATGTGATGGATGTTGAACAATGTAAAAAAAAAATTATTTCATAAATCATTTTTACATTTAAATATGTTATTAAAAATTAATCTATTGTTTACGTTTAAACAGCTGGAGATGAAGCAAGTAATGAAAATTCTTCAAGGAAAGCAGAAATAATGTCAACTCGAAAGTTTTCAGAACCATTTCATGAAATTGCTGAACTATGTCTTCAATGTGATCCTAGTAACAGACCAAGTATTGCTCAATTGTTGTCTCATTTATTTTTTAAACAGTGCCGAAAAACAGATACAACACTACTTGATATTTTAAAGCCAATAAAACCTTTGCATGAACGTTTTGTAGAGAATTTAGGTAAGAATTCTTTATAAATAAAAATAGAATTATATAAATGACTTTTGAAAAATTAATATATATTAATACATTATTTTAGAAGATCAAGCTTCTGCTTTAACTACTGAATTAGGAAATTTGGACCTGGAAAGCTGTCAATGGGATTTTGAAAATACTTGAAAATATCTATATATTATATAAATCGTATTTTTTATGAATAATTAAATATAAAAATTAAAAGCAATAAAACATTTTTCATTTGGTTTCATATACATTAAACTATTTAATAGTATAATAGCAATTTTAAAAATACAAATCCATTGAAATAGTATTGTCAATCATTAATATACTTTTTTGTAACTTTTAAACATTGTTTTAATATCAAACTACTTTACAAAAGCTTGCAGCTTAAACTTTTCATTTAAAAAATAGTACATTTTTGACCTGGTGCGGGAGGTGTGTTGTGCCTCACCCGGAGGTTGTTCGGCCGAGCGAAGCGAGGCAGAACATCGGGTGAGGGCAACTTAACGTTAATACAGAAATATTTGGCAACACTGATTAAAGAAAAAACATAACCAATCCGTTTGATTTTAGTGTGTGTGCGTCCTATTGTTATTATGCGCTAGACATCAATATTTACAAAGCAGCAGACGTTTTAATACTTATAATAACATCGCGATATTTTTAAATATCACAACAATGACAAACATTGCTCTTCAAGTGTTTTTGAAGTTTCAAAGTACTTGTTCGCAAAACTAAAATAACAAAAGTGTATAAAAAAAAAAGACAAACAATGCATCAGCTAGTGCAAGACCTACTTACTCTTGAAAATGAGATCATCAAATTGATTTCTTGATCCGATTGGTGTTGAGGTTGGTGTGCTTTAAAAAAAATGCTACCTGGTATCGGGGTCTTCGGTACGGGCAGCGTAGTCCGTCTGTTTATTCCGATTCTACGTGAAAAGGGCTTTAAAATTGAGGCGGTATGGGGTCGTACGTTGGCCGAGGCTTCAGAGACAGCTGCAGCTCTGGACATACCCTTTCACACAAGTCGTATAGACGACGTGCTCTTACGTCGAGATGTCGACCTGATATTTATTATGTGCTCGCCAAGCTTGCACGCCCAGATTGCGGTCAAGGCTCTGGGAATTGGTAAGCACGTTGTGTGTGACAAACCAGCTGGTCTGAGTCAAAGCGAAGCTCTGAAGATGGTCAAAGCTGCCCAATACTATCCATCGTTGATCAGCATTGTCAATCACAGCTTACGTTTTCTGCCAGCATTCATTAATATGAAGAGAGAAATAGAGGAAGGATACTTTGGTGGACCTATTTCTGTTATTGATGTCAGAGTACAGATGGGAAGCTTGCTAAGGGATGGTGAGTTTTTACAATTTTAAATGTATATTTTAATTTTGGAATGTCTTTAAATCATTGATAACTTTTTCTTTAATTTCAGGATATGATTGGTTATGCGATGAAACAATGGGAGGAGGTATTTTGTCTTTGGTAGGCAGTCATGTCATAGATTTGATATCTTATATTACGCAACAAAGAGCTGTGAGAGTTCATGCTGTTGTAAGAACATTTACTCAAACCACAAAACATATAAATGGCATTAGACACATAACATCTCCAGACTTTTGCTGTTTTCAAATGGAGCTAAGTGGTGGTACAATGGTAACAGCTACACTTAGCAATCATTTACAAGGAAAAATGTGTCAAGAAGTGTTGATTTGTGGCTCAAATGGTCATTTGGTTGTGAGAAATGGTGATTTGCATGGTTGTAAAGGACAACAAGAAGAAGCTTTACATTTAGACGTGGAAACTGTTCAAGAATCTTCTCCAGCTTCTGATTTTATTCCCAGGCCATACATAAAAGGCCTCCAAAAAATGATAGGAGCATTGAGAGAAGCTTTCCTGCCTGTAGAAGACAAAAGAGGCTGGATTAAAGAGCCTGTATCAAGAGCAGCTACATTTGAAGATGGCTTATATGTTCAGGCTGTAATTGATGCACTTAAAAAAAGTAGCAAAAAAAGGGAATGGGCAAAAGTTATTGTCATGACAGAGGAGCCAGATCCAAATCCCTTGCTTAGTGCAGCTGTCAGAGCTACTGCTATATCCATTTAAATAGCAGATTTAATTATTTTTAAGTTTTATAACACTTTTATTTTTTTTTTTAAACTTAATCACATTTAATCATTTTTGAGATACTTTATTTAACAAAATATAATGTAAATAATAACTTTTACTAATAACTTATCTATAGAAATTTAGAACTTGAACAAAGTTAAGCATTTATAAAATAAATCAAGAAATTAATGAGTGAGCAAAGGTACAATGCAACTACCATAACAATTAAGAAAGTATTTTTTAATTTAAGTTGTTTAAATTAATTTATCTAAGTAAAATTAATGTTAAAATTTTCTCAAGTGAAACATTACACAGCTCAAAAAAGCCGCATTGAACAAATTGTATATACATATGGAAACTAATAAAAAATATTGAAGTATGTTAAAAATTTAATAAATGTGAAAATTTTTATAATTGACTGATTTTTATTAATTAACTGTCAGTAAATATGCTAAATAAAAAAGTAACAGTATTTATTTTATATTTGTATTCTGTATTGTGAAAGTATAAAAAATGTTTTAAAAATTCCAAAATTTAAAATATGTTTCAAAGTAATTATTAACCAAGTATTTAATATTTTACAAAATTATTTATTATTTAATATATTTGTTAATATTTTTACAATGAAATAATTTCAGCGATAAAACAATTTCTATCGCGTTTGTGTACATATACTTAAATTAACTGTTTGCTTTACAAAATTTGATTGACTTATTATGATAAAAATCTAAAAAAAATAACGAATAAGGATTGGATGTTATTGCATTTTTTTTAATTGATCAATACTACAAATTACATCTATCCTTCACAATAATAAAAAAAAGTAATAAATTTTAAATTGTCAATCATGTCCATAGTATACAAAGAAGGAAATCGTTTGCTGTAAGAAAATTTTTTATATCTATGTGTAAAATAGAAAACACACTTTGAATATCTATAAAACTTTTAGTTTTCATAGGTAGTAATGTTCATATCTTTATCTAAGATCATTATATGAGTTTGAAAGGCAGGCAATGTAGTTAACTTTTTTCATTTCTAATCAATTTACGTATACAATCAGATGAATAAAAAATAATACCTTTTGTTTGATGTAAATCTGTATACTAATGAATTATACATTAAATTTTGTACACAATATTTAAATTGTAATTTTCAACTTGAATTTGACAAAAATTATCAACTTCAGAAATTATTTATTCATTTAGTATTAAAAAATGATCAAAGATATTTTAATTCTGAAGTACTCATCATTTTTTTCAAATTTTTATATACATTAACAACGTTCAAACAGGCATTTAAAATTCATAGAAACTTTTTAATGCCATTTTCAAAAAAATTTTTTGCAAGAAAAACTCTGAGTAAATTGTCTATATTGCCTTTTTCAAATTTGCTTTGTTTTAAAAAAGCAAAATATTTGTGGCTTTTGAACATCAATGGTTCTTAAACATTTACATGTTAATTGGTGTATAAAGATCTCACAATAAAGGCAAAGCTAAATTAAGGGGGAAAAAAAATACGAGGTTTCTCTTGGAAAAAAGAAAAAGATACAAAAGTATATTGAAACTGTACAGCTTACTCTAAAATTACAAAATAAAATGAAGTAAGAACAAATTTTACAATGCGTCAAGCATGACTTATGTATTCAGAAGGCTAAGCCTTGCAACCGTATCAAAAATGACAATTTCATCGCGTAACGTACGCGCACCGACAATCCGCGCAAAAAGAGCGTCTTCTCTGCCACTCGGACGTTGTCCGTTAACAGTAATGGTGGGGAGTGCGCGATGCGCTCGGCTCCCCTCACAGCATTCACGGGGATTCCCAGCTTCAGACTGGGACCGCAATTTCGATTACTTAGACCTTGGAGCGTTTACGCGCGATCGCGTCCTCAACAGCCTTAAGCTGTTTGAGGAGCTCCTCACGCCGGGTACTAGCTTTTTTCGCGCTTTTTGCTGACTTTTCAGCTACAGGTGGCGACTCAGCCAAGCGTTTCTTGCCTGCTGCACTTACGCTACGCTCTAGTTTTTTCGAAGCTGCGATACTTGCTGCCATATGTTTCAACTTGAGCGCTTCCTTGATGTCTTTGCGCTTACGCGCGTCCGAGGATGAATCAGATGAATACGATGAATCAGAGGAGTCCGAACTGCTACCACTGCTATCCGAACCTGAACTGCTTTGTGATGATCTGAGAAAAAAATTTTTTTTTCACTTCATGACTTTTTTCTTTTCATTTGTCATATTGATTTTTGAAATGAAAATTTAATGCTAGAAAATTCATTTGCAATAATAATTTTTCATTTCATATTCGACATTCTGTCACGCACATATGGCAACAGTTAAATTTTATTTTGTTGCTTTATTGCATTTATTATATTCAAATCATTGAAACTTTTGTCATTACTGATATTGAAATATTGCATAAAATTTAGGATAAGAAAAGATTTTATTTTCTAATAAGTAGTAAATACCCTTAAAATAAGCGGTAGCTAATTATTATATGAAATTGTGTTATATTATATTAAAACAGTCTATCAGAGATGGAAGAATAATCAATTAAAAAAATTTTTCAACTGTCAAAGATTCATTTTTTTTTTGCTAAATTATGGACACCTCATTTTTATTCAATTATTTAAATTAATAATACATTCATGTAACTTTATTCATTTAAATTAATAATTCCTCAACTCGGTGAATTTTTAATTTAAATCAATAATTATGATTGAATAAGCCGATATTTGCTTACCGCTTTCGTTTCCTTAAGATTGCAAGAAAAAGATTGTTTTGTTATGAAGAATAGTTTTAATCAATAAAAAAATAATTAAAAATATTTATCGTTATCATTAAACGTTTTTCAAAAATTTGTTCACTATTTGTCGGACCGTTTATAAGAGGCAATGAAATTATACTTTTAATGATTATTTAAGTAAATAATTAAAAATTACGTGTTTGAAAGCTCGGCATTTCCATCGAGTTTCGATAAGTATGCGTTCCACAACGGATTCTTTTGAGATATCGTCCCAATATCTTCTAGTAACCTAGGGAAAGGTAATAGAATTCTTGTGTTTAAAACTACAAGCGCATCGTTAAAATTTAGTGGACATGTCAATCATGTTGTTTACATGCAACTATATATGAAATGCTATATATAAAAAACTACATAAGAAATTAAATGCAAAGCAAATTTTTGGAATTACTAAAGACACTAAAGCATTTTTGATAATTGCATAAAAATAATAATCAAAATAAAGGTAATAAAAAAAATGTCAAAGTTTCTGAAATAACTGACTAATTTAATAAATGGATGAGTATTATAATTAAAATTTTAAAATATTTAGTTTTATTCAATTTTATTAATAAATATTTAATGCTTGTTGGAAAAAAGTCTTTTTAACAAATTAAAAAGTTGAAAAAATATTTAATAGATTTAAAAACGTTTTAAGGATGCGCTAAGGTACTAAAAAAATTGGGTTCAAATCTCTTTTTTTACATACTTATGCAACATTGATATTTATCTATCTAAAATTCTCACAATATAATAACAACGATAAATAATTATAAAGTACTAAAATGTATAGATTGATTTTAAAAAATTATTATTTACTTACAAAAAAAGACAAACTATAGGAAAAGTAATTATAAATTTCAAGAAAAATAATTTGAGAGTTAATATTAACTTATTGATAAAATTTATTATCTTGATAAAGCAAATTAATTTCTAAATAAAAAATAACTTTTTAGACCATGTATAGTGTTCATTTTGTCAACAAAAGATAAAAATAATAATAAAAGAAATATATAATTATAGATTTTAAATAATAAAAATTTATATAAAATTAATATTTACTAAAAAAGGTAATATTTATTTAAGAAACTAGTAAAAATAAAAATATATATACAGCAACAAAATATTTAGCTCATACAGAATATATGGCATATAACTAAATAAACTTAATTATTAACAAAATTTTTTAATTAACATTTTTACTAGCAGTACTAAAACTAACTATAAAAATATATTCAAATAAATTGCTATTTTATGTTCTTAACAAGACAAATGTCAGGCTTAACCAATAGCAATAAAAAATATTATGGACATTCTCATGTAAAAGAAAAAATAAATAAATAAAGAAAAAAAAATAAAATAACGAACCTGGACTTGGAGTGACTTTTCATGACTTTGGCAACGGCTGCGGCAGCTAGTCGTGCGTTTTCCCTCGCCTTCTCATGCTGCTTGATGTGAGTGACCAGCGGACTTGGAATTGGCGGATTCCCGGAGCGCCGATGCATATTTGACGAGGGTGAAAGCTTGGCCGCCGACGAGCGGGGTGACGGTGCCGGTGGGTTCATCAGCATCGCCGCGGCAGCTCGATGCGATGACAGCGAAGTCGGGGGTGGGGAAGTTGGGATTTTCTTGCTGCTTACTCTGGACCTGGAGGGGGGAGATGGGGAACGGGACCTGGAGACGGATTCATAAGAACTGTAGCTAGTGCGACTCGAGCTACGGCTAGAGCTAAAAAAAATTTTAACGGTGTTTTTTCTTTCAATCAGTGAGAGGTTCTTTTTTTTTCTTCATCAAAATAATTTCTTTCATTATTTTGGTTATTGGCTTTTTGTTAGTTTGCGCTGTTGCTATTGGTTACTCGACAACGTTAGTAGGGTTTTATAATTGAACTGTTTGAAAAATTCTAAACAGCTTGTATATATATGTCAGAATCTATGAATTAATGACAAACAATGATACAGATATTACATTGATTAGTAACTCTGTTTTTTTTTCAATCAAATATCTGTTAAATTATAATCTTTATTTAACAAATTAATTAAGACTTATTCATTATAAATACTTTTTAAAGATTATTAGAACATGAATTTTGTTATGAGTGAAATTATTTAATAAATTTATGTTTTTGTTGTCTTATCAACTTTTAATTACTTTATTGAAGTATCTTTAACAACAAAAGTTAATTTTAATTAAAAAATGCATCAAGTTTCAATTGTTTTATTTAACATTCGCGGAATAAGTTACATAAAAGTTTATCTAAACATTGACTCAAAGTATGAATTATTCAATAATCTTAAGTCAACACGAGCCTTTTAAGCTCACTCGCGTTAAATAGCCAAGTACTTGAAAAAAAAGATACCCGCACCACTGTGAATTCGCGACAACATGCAAAACCGAAAATCAAGTGAATAATTGATAAATTATTAAAATACGAAAAGTAAGTAGGATTAATAGTAAAACAAACTGTAAAAGCAAGAAAGCAAAGCCAAATGGAGAAGGTCACTCAACAATTATTATCAATCTCATGCAAATTTACCTTGACGAGGAATAAGATGAGCCAGATGAATAGGATTGTTTGCGAGAACGCCTGCTCGTTGAGGTACTGTGCCTACTGCGCCTAACAGTGGTTGGAGATTTGCGCCTCATCCATGGGTCCGCCCATTCGTCGCCACGGCCTCGCTCTATCAATGCAGCTTCTTCATCTCGCCAGGCTTTGGGTGCAGGGACACGCTCGACAATGACTTCGCGTGATGGTCGTTTGAGCTTCTTTTCGTACTTGCTGGTTGAGCCACGCGGGTAGTATTCACGTTCTCGAACATCAGGTGGATGTGGTGAAGGTGAAATCGAATGTGGAGCACCACGTACCAAATGGTAGTCTACACGCTCCCTGTATTCTCCAGTGCGTGGCTCCTTGTAATGCACTCGCCTACTACTACCACTAATAATAATCATCAATTTATTTGTATCAGATTTATAATTTAATTGTGTTTTTTAATTAACTATTCTTTTTTTATCTAATATTTTTAATTTAGTCGCTTTGAATGTCAATACTTTAAGTTTGGGGTCACAGAGAACACAAGAAATATTAGAATATTGCAAGTGTTTACTCTGTCAGTATTGCATAAATGATTATATTACTATTCAGACAGGCTTTGAATGTAAACATTGCATTGGTGAAATATTTGCATACACCACTTAAGAAATTTCCGCAATCTACCGTAGACACGATCACTCAGTCTTTAAACATACAATTTAAAAATCATCGTATTTTAAAAGAATAATTTACCTGTAATACTCAGGAGGTGCACCAGCGCCATGATAATAAGCATCAGGCTCGTCGGCGTACTCAGGTGGAGTTGCACGTGGAGCAGCTCCTCGTCTCACTACCGGTGGCTCACGCGCTGGCGGCCACCTTTCGACTGGAGTTTCAGGACTAGCCGGTCTCACGTAGTAACCAGCCTCGCGTTCAAGCTCATCCTGTCCCAAGCTTAGATTCATTTTCTTCTCCTCAAAGTCCATATCCGACTCTTTGCGTTTGTTCGCTTTTCTCATCATCTAAAGATTAAAATTAAATTTAATATGTTATCTGTTAATTATGAGACATTGGGCTTTCGTTTGCGCAAGTATATGATAATTAAAAATTAGCGGAGGCTACGCACGCGGGCGAGCTTAAGGGAGACGGTGCAAGTTGACTGCTTATTAGTATGTATGAGTTATGTCAAAGCAGCAAGTCTCGTGTAATAAGATTCAAAGATTCAATAATTTTTCGAATTCTAGGATCTTGTTACAGTCTACTTGTGCGAGCCAAGCTCGTGCTGAATTATTTAGTGTGATTATGAGACGTCTCCCTTAAATTTTTTTTCTTGAGCTTTTTTATTAGTCTTCTAATCTGTAACATGTGCGGTGAAAAGACAAATTGATTATATCATCGTGAGCTTATTGGACTCGCTTGTTTTTTACTTAACAATGTTTAGTTTGTTTTTATTTTTCATTTATAATACAATTCATTATTTTTGTATGATTGCTTTATTTTATTCCTTTAAATTTTAAAGTGTATCAGAATTAATTCACACCCTTGATTTAAAACAGAGCATGCATTTGTTTGAAATTATTTTATGAGATAGTGTGAGGTATACAGTGCATGAATTACATAAAAATTTGATTGCTAAGCTGTTAGACACAATATTATTTTATAAAATAGAAAACAAATTTATCAGTTACATATAAAATTTAACACTTGATCAAATTTCAAATTCACATGTGTAATTTTAAAATTACTAACTTTTTAATAGTGCATTATAATACTTTTTGTTCAAGTATTTACCTTTTTATTAATTAACTTATTAAGAAAAAATTTCGAACTAATATATTAATAATATTGATAAGGGGATGTGAATTATAATTTTCTTAAATTGTACAAGTTTAAATATTGCGCAAAAAATAAAAGGTCTCTACTTTAAACAGATTATCTTACAATTAATTGTTTCAAAATTTGCTGCCCCTTCCATTTTCCAGGTCGTTGATTACGCATCTAAAGTAAAAATTTACATTTTTTCAAAATTGACAAAATCTAATATAACGAGATAGATAGACAGAAATCAAGAAAGTTGTAATCGAGAAATAAATTATTATAAGACATATAAAAATTAAAGTAAAAATAAAAAAGAAGTGACAACAAAAAAAATTTTTTAAGGAAACGGTATAAAAATTAAAAAAAAAATAAGAAATACCGACACGTAAAAATTAATAATCATGACCTATTGAAATTAAATATTTTTTTTAATTAAAAACAAAAATCAATATTAAAATAATTCTTAAAATGTATGTTTTGTAAGAAAATAATGATCATGTGGTTATTTTTGTTTTAATTGCAAGTTTTTTTGAAAGATTAAAATATTTTAAATAATTTATATGTAAAGTGTAACTGTGTATAATAAATTAAAAAATTTTAAAATAAAACTTGAATTCATTACAATTTATATAATAATCATGAGTAATTGAAAAAACAAAATAAATTTATAAACAAAATCATAATATTAAAGAAGAAAGGAAATAAATGTATAAAAACAAAAAGAAAAATTTTGATTTAGAAGAATATTGGTTTTTTATCCAACATGATAGTTCTTGCAAATGGATAATTACACAATCATTTCCATTTTTATAAAAGTTACTAAAAAAGAAAATATTTGCTCTTCAATATTAGTTTTATTTATAAACGAATTTTAATTTTTTTATAAATAAAACTAATATTTAATGTTAGAGGTACAACAAATTTATAGTATTGTAATAGATGAATTAATTTATTTTGAGCAAGAACTATTCATACAGTTATAGAGAATGTAAAGATCAAGAACGAAATAAAAGAAAATGGTATAACTTGGTCTTAATAAAAATACTTTTAATATTATGCATTAGTTACTTTAAAATAAACACAAAATATTTTAGCAACAATGCATATGGATTTATATCTGTTTATTTATCTATAATTATAATTTAGCATTTTTAAAAAGTCAAGTTTTGTTGCATTAAAAATATTTATATAAAAAAATTTAATTACTAGAAACTTTTTAAATAGAAATTTAAATAAAACAAGAATAATAAATTTTATAACTTTCTAAATATGTTACTTTGAAACATCATTTTTGTAAAAAATAAATTACTATAGTAAATCACTGTTAAAAAACTTAAAATAGTGTATATTAAGACCAAGCTAATAAATACATAAGTTATATATTATTGGCTACAAACTGAATTATTAAAATTTAATTTACAAATTCAAATATATATTATAAAACTGGAATTGCAATAGTGATATATCTTTATACCATAAGATGAATATTTTTATGTCTGTCTGGTATATCAAGTACTATTAAATAATTTAAAAAATTTTTAATCTTTATAAAATTAAATTTTAAAAGATAATTTTCTACTCATGTAATAGGGTAGCCATGAACATAAAACTTTTATATTTTATAGAAGTTGTTCTCGCACTACATACAAAATCATTCCATACACTTGCTAACATGAACTTATTAATTGAGCTCTTCCAGACATTTTAAAGTTAGCTTTCAATAATTTTATATTTCTTTGCAAAATAACAACTCAATATTAAAGCATAAATTATAAAATTTAATTAGATAAATTGTCTATAAATAAGTTATTAGTTGGTTTATTAAAAAAATAAAGGTCACTAAGGTTTGTACATAACAGACTGTTCCAAACTAAGTTAGACTAATTAGTAAAAAAAAATTCGTGCAAGAACACCTTCAAAATTATTTTGTATTCATTAACTACTGGAAAAAAAAAAATTAGAAGTGATTATGATTATATAGTCCGACGACTTGAAAGGAGCAGAGGCATTGCATTTTTCTTCAAGATTTCTTGGTAACTTGAATTTATATTTAATAATATTTAGATCACACTATCATTTTATATATCGGTTACAAAGAGCCCACAGTATTTAAATTCGCAATTATATATTTTAAATAATAATATTTTAATGATTGGACCATTAGAAGGATCTGAGTATTTTTTAAGTTTCTGTAATAACTTAAGGTTTTTTAACGTTAATAGATAGAAATTTTTTCGGTTACCAAGTCCAATATTAATCATTGTCATATCAATATCAACAAATCGTATTATTGAGATTTAATTGGAGTTTGTATTTTTTAAAGTGAAAAAGTTGTTTATTTTTGGATTTTGAACTGTATATTCTTGAATTTTTCTAAATTATCGATTAAAAATTTTTTATTGAAATCGATTTATTAAAAAATACAAGAATTATTATTTTTTATACGATTTGTTGATGTTGTCATTTTAAAAAAAAAGTTATACATAGACTCGGTAATCAAGAAATTTTCATTCTTAATCATATATAAACATTAAAAATGTCAAGTTATTCAGAAGACCTAAAAATTACCCAAATCATGTATTTACAAGGAGTAAAAAATAAATAAATAAACAAAATTATGTAAAATTCTAAACAACAAATCACTTTATGCTGTAAAGTGATAAAAGCTTATAATAAACCCATAAATTTTGATAATTATAACCAATTAATACTAACAACTTTTTTTCAGTGCTCACAAGGATTGAAATTTGTTCAAAATTCCAAAATAAACAACTTGTCTGTAATACTTTTGTTGGATAAAATGTTATCAAACACAAATTTAAAAAATTTGGAAAACACCTCTATAAAATCTGCTCATACAGTTAAAGAAAATCAAACAATTGCCGACTTGGTAACCGATAAATTTTGATGCTTGATGCTAAAAGTAATGTTAAAAAGGAACTCAAGCAACCAAATAAAAACACAAAGAAAAAGTGCAAAGATACTCAGACCCCCCGATGTGGTCGGGCTAATAATCATAGTACACCGACCTCCTTGGCGTGTCTCAGGCCTCGCTCCCAGGCACTTTCAGAGGGAGCATCCTCGCCCTTAGGCGGATGATGAGGAACCACAGGAGGTCCATAGCCGGGCATTGGTGGCCTGGCCAAAGGTGGCCTTTCAATATGTGGCCGAAATTCGTGTGGTGGATGAGGTGGTGGGTAGGCCATTGGTCGAACCATGTCAAACATCGTGTAATTGCCCTTGTCAGTAACTCCTGGATGGAGAAAGCGACAGCTTACACCCCACGTACATTGGCCTCGATTATAGAAACGGCAAACAGGTCGGGGTTCAGTTTCCTCTGGACGAGCCTCGTCTCCATCGCTCAATTCACCCTCTTCCAATTCAGATTCTGCCTTTTCTCCGTCCTCTTTCGAATCATCCTTATCGTTTATCTCGCCTGCCTCTCTTTCTTTGTACTGTACAAGCACGTAATAATTATTATTAAATTTTATTTTCTTAAATTCCAAGCAGAACACTCACAATCACTATAAGCAAACACTTGAATTAAAAGTAACTTGTGAGTAAAAGAGACCAACAAACCTTATCCTTGTCCTTCTTATCTTTTTTCTTTTTCTTCTCCTTGATTTTTTCAACTTCTTTAGCGTTAACTGGATCATCACTGTCCTTTTCGTCCTTGGGGTCCTTAATTTCCAGCTCACCATCTTCTTTGACATCCTTCCATTGTCCATCAGCTTCAAAGTCAAGCTGCTCGTGTTCTTCATTCAAACCAGCAGCTTTTTCTTCCTTTAAGCACTCTTCTTCGGCAGCCTCGCGCTCGGCTGCTGTCATGATGCTCGGTCCGTTTCCCACGGACTCGGAATTCATCGAGTTGTTCGTGTGTCGATGGTTCTCAGTCATGCTGTCTTGGTCTGAAACGTCGCTCAGATCTTCGCGTTGCGTATCGTTATCTCTGTCTTTGTAAGAATCGTCGTCCAATTCGCCCTCGCTGTCGTGTGCTGGTGGTGGTGGAGGTGAACGCGGTCGCTTCTTTCTCTTTTTCTTTGACACGCGAATCTGTTCAGGTCTACGATAAAAAGCATCACAGTTTTGTTTTGTTACACAGTCAACTTTCTTATACAAGAGAGAAATGTGGGGAAAGAAAGAGTAATATAATGTACTTACTCGATAGGCGACTTTGGTGTGGCAGGTGTGGCATCTTCAGGCGAATGTGGCTCCGAGATGTAGGACTTGGGTGAGGCCGGCTCTTCCATGTGATGGGGACACGCAGGTGAGGCCGGGCTAGATCTATCTGGAGATTGAACCGACCTCGGCGAGCTTCTGGCCGCCTCGGAGTGATGCTGCGATTCCTCATCGGCCGATTCTACGTACTGGTAGTTCTTGCGGGAGTGTGGACAAGAACTGTGATCCGAGTCGGCGGCCTCGTCTTCGCTTTCGGACTTGGGTGAGGCAGGCGCGGAAGCTGGTGACTTGGGGGAAGCAGGTCCGACACTCGGCGAGGCAGGTCCGGAATCGACTTCCTCCTCGGGCGAGGCAGGACCTAGAGCTTGGCTATTTGGCGAGGCTGGTCCCGAGGCCGGTGAGGCTGGACCCTCGGGTGGCGAAGCGGGCCCGGAAGCTGGCGAAGCCGGTCCCGAAACCGGTGAAGCCGGCCCTGAAAGCGGCGAATTCAGAGCCAAGGTAGGCGATGCCGGACCGGAGGCTGGTTCCGAAGACGGCGAAGCTGGACCAGAGACCGGAGATTCAGGAGCTAAGGCGTACAAGACCCGAGCCGGGGAAGGGGATCTTGGACCTGAAGCAGGTGTGCCAGGACCACCATTTTCGGGTGGGGAACGTGGACCACCCGAGACTGGCGAGTCGTGAATAATCGCTGAGTCGCCTGACTTTTCACTTCTGTAGGAACTGTGACTACTTGCTGGTGACTTGCAGCCCGACTGCGGCGATACCGAGCGGGTAGGTGCATCGTTATTCCCTTCCAAGGAAGAACTCTCCGAGTCCGACATTTTCGACACCTTGCTGAGATTTAATTCAGCCTGGAAGCAGAGCGTTTATGTATTAGATTACATTATTGTTCGTAATCGGATGCGCATTTTTCATCACCCTTGATAACACCAGGAGTTTTTTTTATATATATATTATGGCTTGTTTATTTATTTTTTTTAAATATTATTTTTTGTGAGTTGGTGAATTGATCGAGACGCGACAAGCTTAAAATAATGGTGGTTTTTTAATCTTGAGATTGATGGATGAAATTAAAAAAAAATTCTATTCAATTCATTTTGAAAATATTAAAAAAAAAAAAATAAAATTTAGATAATCAGTAAGAATAACAACCAGTGTTTTAAGCTCAACGAAAGAACAATGAATTATGACCGGGCTCGTATTACATTGTATGCCGCAAAGTCATAAGATTAAGAATGATCCAATCTATGACCATTGCGAGTCGTAGATGGTTAAAATTATAAAATTCGTTGATTTTTTTTTTTTCTTTGATCATTGCAATTTTTCAAATTTTGATTGATTCAAGTACTCACTCAACAAAATGATTATTTGACAAAGCCACAGAGAGAGAGAGAGATGGGTGGCCGGCCAAGGCTGGGCTTACCTGTGTCGTAAAGAGCCCATGCAGTACTTGCTCTTGATGTTGCGACGCACGAAAATGTTTCAACGAGCATAATAACGACTCGTGTAGAAACTTTTTCTCGTGTTTTATTTTCACGTAACAACAAACTCGAAAACTCAAACTCGCGCTTAACTGACTCGGACTTTTTACTCGTTAAACTCACGTACATTTTAAAAAAACTACTACTTTTCACGTGATAAATTAAGTGTGTGTACATATATATTGATATTTACAAATATATATATGATCTTACTATTTTTCATATATATTTTTTTTTGTTGCGGGGGAGGCGTACTTTGGCACGCGCTTGCTACTACTTTTTGCCGTGTGACTCTTCACGGACTACGCGAGCACCGGGTATAAAAACTTTTTCGTACTTTTTTTTAAAGATGAGTTTTTTTTTTCCTCATTTGTCATTTGGCCAAATGAATCTCTATTACTATGTGTTTTTTTCTTATTTCTTTTATACATACTTGTAAACTTTCAACGTTTTTCTTTTCATATGTTTTTCTCAACTAGAGGCACAACACAAACTACTTATAACATAATCAATTTACCCAAACTGTAAACTTATACTTTTTTTGCACTAGACTGTTTTGTTTTTTCTTTTTCAAATGTATATGTAATATTTTAATAGCGAGCGAACTTTTGTTTGACCTGAAAGAATGGTATTTGGGAGTGCGAAAAAAAGACTATATTAAAAAGCAGAAATAATATTTTATAGTGATAGTAAGATAAGCATAGAAATATTCAAAGAAGCCAATACAAGAAAATTCTATTAAATTAAGGGGTTAAGTACAGACTGATATGAGTGATTAGTTATGTTAGTATAAATTCTGTTGCAGCAGCTGACAATTATAAATTTCAAAAGAGCATTAGATTAAGTACATTACATTTCAACCTTTTCAAATAAATATTTCATTTTAAAGTTAATGAATATAATTATTGATTATTGTATTTGAATAACACTTAGTAGGTACAAACTCGATTTGTGTTAGATAAAATTGACAATTTGCTTAACACAATTTTTTATATTAAATTTATTAACATAAAATTACTTATCATTGAACTACAAAAAAAGTTTATGTGAAAAATAGTTATAAAGAAATAGCTAATAAAATTTATATAAAGTACAAATTTTATAACAAATTTAAAAAATTATTTAACTTTGCAATTTATTTGTTACATTGTATTGCGTTATATGACAGTGTCTATTCAAAGCTAAAAACATTGAAGTTAAAAACTTTTAGTACAACTTTTTTTTGTTCAATATTTGTTATGAAAGCAAACTGTAATTATATAATAAAACTATTATATTTTTTAATTTTTCAATTGTGTGTGAATAATGTAAAATATTGCTTGTCATATCAATTTAAATATTAGCAAAATAGATTACAATTTATCATTAGCATAGATATGAACTCATACAGCATTAAATTTTAGAAATTATCTACTTTATCTGATCTATTGGATTTTAAAAACAATCACTTGTGTATGAACATTATTCTATGCAATACAAATTGTTATAAAAAATTTAACAAAGCTAAATAGTATTTGGGTTGATAATAGGGTTTAGATAGGGAAAGAAAGGTGCTTGACTGTTTCATTGTTTAATTGGTTTGGTCCAGACAGAAAATCTGCAAACAAAAATTTACAGACAACAATGAAAAAAATAAAATTGAGAGCTGCAGTGGCGTCAAGGCGTTACACTGTATTATGTATGTGCGCTCGTCTATACTTGGAACGCGTGATGGGAAGGAAGTCTTTGAAAAATCTAGGCAATTTAAACGAAATAACGTGAAATTAAATATCGAGGAAGAGGTGGTGATTGTGCTTTAGATGAAGAACGTCGAGGAGGTTACGTCAGACAAAAAAGGGAGAGAGCTTTAGGAGGCTACGCCACTCTTGCGCGTGAGCAAAGTATACAAGCATAAAGTGATGGGTATATAAAAAAAGAGCGAGAGCTGCTGCAACAGAATTATGTCTGGAAAGGTCGAGTCAGAATATTCTCCAGGGTGGAGTCACTGGGAAGATATTAGCGAGTTTTGCCCAAAGGAGACCTGATAAAGAAGTTGGACGAGGACAATGAATAGGCAGTATATGGCATCCGGACGATGCCAGAATACTAATGTAGAAACTGAATGAGAAAAAAGACGGAGAAAAAAAAAGAGATGGACTAGACTACTCATCGGCGTCCCTGTATGTTTTGTGTTTTACAAAAATAAAATTCTGTTTTGTGTATGTATACAAACGTTTTTTTTTCTAGATATTTGTATGAGCAGGTGCGTGCAAAAAAAAAAAAAACGAATACGGCAAAGCACTCAATATGCATGTTTGCAATGTAATGTCAATAATAAAAGATACGCGTGTAGGTATAACTATATGGTTAACAAAGTTACAAAAACAAAAAAAAGGGAAATATATAGACGAAAAGGTGAAAAGAGAAAAAAGATGGATATAAGTTGATAGCATGTTTATACGCAGATGAAAAGGAAAAAAATATTCGTTGCTAAGACGAGAGCGTGTATATACAGGTTAAAATAGAAAGAGAGTATAGGTATATATGGGCCGGAGATAAAAAAAAAATGATAGGAGAGAGTATACGTGCGCGTGTTTAGCTTACGCACGTATACCGCTATCCTTAAAAGATTTTTTAGCAGGACTATCTTATGTCCTTATCTCCAGGTACGAAAAATAAAGGAACCGTGCACCACCAAAGAATTTTTAGAGGAACAATAAGAGAGAAAGATAGATGTATAGAGGTAGATAGAGAAAGAGAGAGAAAGAAATAAATAGTGCTTGTCAGTTTATAGGTTATGAGGAGCTACGTTACCTTGACTGTCGGTTGAAGTCGAAAGCGGCACACGTCGTTAGAGAGAACCGGTGCTTAATCGGTGATCCCTGAAGACGACGTCGACCTCGAGGTAGCCCGAGGGCACAAACGTCTATCTCGTATACGACGTCAGTACCCCAAGCCTGAGAGAGAAGCACCGCTATCTTTCTCTCTCTCTCTCTCTCACACACACAATCTCTTTTCCCTAGGCGTTCGCTTTTAATCTGCCGCTATATGTTTTAGCTCCTCGTCCCTCGCGGACCGAGAGCAAAATGGTCGACGACGCCGCAACAACAGGCCAAGCAAGCAAGCAAGCGCAGCGGCAGGCGCATGCAGCACAGCGCAGCTCACGGGATGACGACGACGTCGACGGTCGACGTCCTCCCTCGCTCTTTCTCTTTTTATCTATACCTACGGCCCCCACTTTTTCCTTCACACCCGCACCAACCTCCACTTTTTACTTGCTACTATATAATATGTAGTATTATAGTGTATATAGATATATATAAATATAAAACTATTGTATTTTCTCCAGTAAATTCTCGCCTCTTTCTCTTTCTCACTTCCAACGAAACGTTGCAATGCTTCTGGGAAATTTGCGGCTCTCCGGCGACGACGTACTCCTCCTACACACTATAGTTTAGTCTAGCGTCTAGCCCTTATATCTATATCTATATGTTAAATCGATCGATGCAAAAGAGAGAGAGAGAGAGAAATCGTTTCCCAGCTGCCTCTCCCTATACTATTATCCCGGCTTTTCCGGCGTTTGTAACATTAGATATGCTCTCTTGTTCTCCTCTGCTCATCCTGAAATTCTTTATCTCTTATTATCATATTCTGTTTCAGTTATCTCTTACGTTCTCTAATTACTTAAAACTTTCACTGCTGGCTAGATTTTTGTTATTAAAAAAAGTACCTAGGAGAAAGAGAGTAGGGAAATAATGACAATGAAGGGGATTGTTTTTGTTTATTTGTATAGGGTATATATGACTTTTAAAACCCTTTAAATTTTTACGTGCATTAGGTTTGTTTTTAATCAAGGAAGCATGCATTGCATATCTAAAAAAACATGTTTCATAAATGCACAAGGATCTTCTTACCGGTCACGCTGTTAAATATTTTTACGTGAATACCGAAATTTAAAAGATTTTTTACGTAATTAACAATTAAGCATAAATAAAAAATTAAAATGTATAAGTTTTATCTTAAATAGTAAAGTACACGAGATTGACTGAATGAGAATAAAAAAGCTATTTTATGGATGCAGAGAGGAGAATTTGAGAATAGTACGCTTATCTTGTACGTGCTCTAAGTACGGCATTGTGACGTACACTTTATTAACTTGTACACTGATGCATTAGCTTTTATTATGATGAATTAAATCGCTTAAAATTATGTAATTAAATGCTTTAAAAAAAAAAAAATTAAGGAACAATGTTTAATGTTGTTAAGGAAAAGGATTAAATAAAATATCAAGTCGTTTTGCAATCAAATAGCCACTTTATAATATATTTCCATTAATAATTACACATAACAGACTTGACAAAACAAAATAAAAACAGCAACCATAATATTCATTGTAGTCACTAGTACTTTCTTTTACCGGTTATGTACAATAAATCAACTTAATTTGTATACAAATTACAAATCATATATGTACACAAAAGAGTATAGCTAAAAGCTTGTGTATATAAATTAAAAAATTTTTGCTCAAAAAAATTTTTTAAATCATTTATGTATCGTTTATTTATGTCATATAAATATATAATTTTTATATATTTATATAAATGTATTTATAAATAATATGCATAATTGACTAACTTTCCCTAAAAAATGGGATACGATTATAAACTTTTGTGTAAAAGACCTCTCCTTTCGACAAATAACAAATTGTTCGATAGACAGCCACGCAAATTTGTACGACGGCCTCGTTTATTTATTTACTTATTTATATTTTATGTATATATACCATTGCAAAAGCATTTAAAATTGAATCGAAACGGGCGATTCTTCACGTAGAAAAAAATACAGCTAAATGCTAACGAGATAATGTACTTTCGTGATCTTGGCTGAATGCGCTAAAAATGTCGATTAAGCGGAGCCGAGAGTCTAAGCTTGTTTCATATATGTTATTGGTATAAAAAATCTCCACTAAGTGCTATAAGATTGATTAATGTGGAATGTGCACTTTTGTTGGAATGTGTAAGGGGAATACTGATGGCCACATGGTCAACAGGAGCATCAACATCACAATTATTATTTCTTAAATGTTGGAGTCCTTTTATGGTAATTGCTCAACGTAATTTTTAGGTATCAATCCAGTTTTACCATTTAAAGTACCAACCAGCCATCCTGGCTCACTTGAAGGTTGAACTGGAAGAAAATAAATAAAATCGTTTTATTATTTTTAAATCGATTGTTTCATAATTAATACATGCATAAAATAGCTTACCATTTGTGATTATCTGATTTGGTTCAAATGATAATTCACCGACACTTTCCGCCATACACGCATAAAGTGTTCTTACCCTCCTTAAAATTCAAACAAATTATTAAATTTTTTTAAGTAAATTAGAAGTATTAAATGAAATGTTTAAATCACTTACCAAATTCCCAACCCAGGACTTGAACGACCACTACTTGGTGATGTGTTAACTCTGTACCAAATTAAATTATTTAATGAATACGAAAAATAATATTATGTTAAAAAATATTTAACAAAATTGATTTACTCACAAAGACATTATTGGATTACTACGTGGTGCATAATTAAAATGAGTATTAACCAACATTGAGTCTCTTTTTTGTTTAACAGGTACACCAGTATTATGATATGGTGGTGGATCACTAGCTATAGATTCACTAGAGCTACTTGTATTTCCACTGCCAGAAACTATATAAATATTTAAAAAATAAACATAAATAATATGAATTCTTAACAAGATAATAACAAAATTATGTGAAATCAAATATTTAGAGAAATTTACCCCGTTCAGCTGAGTGATACATGAAATTAGCGTTGCGGTTTTTCAAACGTCCAATATGACTATCGGCAAACATAGGCATTCTATGACTAGGATGTTCTGTTTCCTGGTAATCTTCACCATTTTTCTGATCCGCGTCAATTAACGGTGTTTTAGAACTAACGGACAATGGGCTATCATAATAAGACCTGGTTATCTCCTATTAAAATGCAAAGAAAAGAAAAATATTTTAAAAACTCTATTGACTTAAAAAAAATAAAAAAATGCAATAAAGATAACGCCTTACTTGTACTGTAGCCGGCACCACAGTATGCACCGAATAACATGGCAAATGCACAGCTCCATTCCCCGTAACGCTTGACTGCTGTTGCTGTTGATGTTGCTGTGGCAATTGTGGCTGCTGCTGCTGCTGTTGAGGTGATTGTTGTTGAGCTTGCTGTTGTGGCTGCGGCAATTGTGGTAGCTCTTCTTTTTCTTCAGCACGAGGTGAACCAGTCACAGATAAGCTTTGCGCGGAGCTCGGCGACTCTTGCGGAGGACCCGCTGTTATTCTTTCACAATTTTCGATAAGTATTTCTACTACAATGTTATAAAATTTAATGTCCATGATCGAAGCGACTGTTTCTTCTTCAGGGCGAAGGAGTGTTGGTCCAAAGCAAACTGCTAGATTCCCAACGGTCATGAGATTCTTATCACATTTTTTTGCAACTCTATAAAAAAGAAGAACGATTGCTATTAGTAAATTAAAATTAGCAATTTGTATTAGTCTCAAAAATCAGCTTGAGCTTAAAAATGTAGTAAGTAACATTGTAACATATAATTGATACCAGACAATTTAAAACCAATTATATATTACTTTAAATGTTTAATCATGTAATATTGAATAGTTTTAAAGACAACAAAAAATTTTGATAAAAAATGTTATGATTCACTAATGACTCAATTAGCAGATTGAATGTTAAACAAATAATTTGGACAATTACTTGCGAAGATGATTGATGAGTAATAAAAGAACGTTGTGATTCGGTTTAGGAAGACGATACACAAGTATGTGTATGTCATTAACTCGTAGTTCTTTTGATTCTTGTTCTAAAAAAAGAAAATTAATTTGTTAATTAAAAATAATAAATAAGTATTATTGATTAAAAATAAAAAATGTGTTTTTGTCGTGTATACTCACTAGCTGCAGCAATAAAGCTATCATAATACCGAAAAGTCATAAGAGGTTCTGAAAGTGTTCGCAAGTAGGTCTTTAGAGCACTAGTAATAGTTTTACTTTCCCACTCATAACGATTTTCAAGTGTCAATTTTTCCAATTTCCTTCTGTCAAGACCCATAGCAAGTAATTTATTTACTTTCGATGCTACACCTACAACTCTATATAGTCCTTGTTCTTCTAGTCCTAAAAAAATAAAAATGTACAATGAATAATTTTATTAAGAATTAATTTAAAAATTAAAGCTGTTTTTTTAAGCATTACCTCTCTCTTCTAACACTTGTATGCATTTGGAAATAAACATTAAGCCAGTGGTATCAATTACATTTTCGTCAGGTTTGGCTAATGGACCTTGTAAAGCAAGAACCTGAAGTAAACAAGCAACCATGATAATTTTTTAAAACATTAAATTCATTGTGTTAAGAAATATAAGACTTACAGGTTCTCGCCCATCCATTGCATCCATCCAATTTTTTCTATCGTTTTCTGACATTGCTTGAAATGTATATACAATACCAGGCCTGAAAGATTTACATTAGCAATTAATTACATTTTCTTAAAAAGTAGTCTTATTAAGAACCAATTAATTATGAACCAAATTTTATTAATAAGTTTATAAAACACAAAACATAAAAATATTTAATCACTTTATCATATCACAAAATAAGAATTTAATTTTTAGAGTTAAAAAACAAATCTATAATGAAATATATAAAAAAGATATTGAACTCAATGTAGAGTCTAACCTTCCAACAGCTGTAATGTCAAAACAAAATCTTCTTTCTATCGATTCTGAAGTGCGTCGAACGCAGGATGCCAGAGTAAAAGTATCTTTATTGCTCTGTTAAAATACAAGAGAATTGTTAGTTCACTTACAGCATGCAATGTTTCTAATGAAATTTAAACTTGGTGCAAAGCCGTTAAACTTACAAATTTGTTTGTGAGCTGGCTATAGGGTATCATAGTGAATTCCTTTTTATCTTTTTGATATGTGCAATATTGTTTTGTCATAGTGGTTCCAAAAGCCTCTGTAAAAAGAATTCGCGATATCTCTCCGTTTTTTTTACATGCACTTCTAATCTACAATTTCTTTAATTTTTTGATTTTAAATTTAAAATTGCTCAGATATTTCAAATTTACCAAATTATTGTAGTAGTAATAAAATATATCGCGAAATAACTTTAATTTTAAATTATATTTCAAAAGTTCAGAAAAAGAAAAATGTATTGGCAGTGAGACAGTTAAGAACACAAACATTGAACACTAAAGTAATAAATTTGATCCCAATAATTTTACACCACTTACTCTTTTCTATGAGGTACATGTAACCTTCTCTAGTGTAAAGTTTGTTAGGGCCGCTTTCAATGGCAGACTAAAAGAAAAAATAATTCATGAATAATATATAATTTAAAATACATATTGAGACGTCATTAAAAGCTTTATTAATAATTATCCAAATAAATACAATTATATGAATTTGCATCAGTTAATTGAACAAATTTATTAATAAAGCATAATAGAGCATGGTCTTACGAATCAAAATACATACCTTTTTAACGTCCTTCATTTTATTCATAAGGGACTCTGTTTTATCCCGCGTAGCATCGAAATTCTCTCTAGTCTTATAAAACACACACACACGCAAAATTAAAAATTAGTTGTAAGTGGGTAAGCAAGCAATACTTAATCAGCAAAAATTTATTAAATCTAAATTCTATGAATTTAAAGATTTAATTATTATTCAAAAAACTTTTTTTTTCTAAGCTTAACTTGATAAATACAAAAATCTTTTTGAATTTTAAATCGCATGTGTAAGTAATTGTTAAATTTTCAATTTTTTAAAAACAATTGTATTTATCAAATTTTTAATTTTAAAGCAAGTTTTCTTATTATCCAACACCAAATTAAATTTTAATTTTTATTAAATAAGGGCTGTTTTTTGTACAGAAAGCTTGTCAAAATTGAAGCAATGTAAAATATTTTTTATAACTGTTTAATAAAATCTTAAAAATAATACAACTAACCTTTTGTATTTTGTACTGCAGCTCTGTCATGTATGGTTTGAAATCTTTAGCAACTTCGTGCCCTTGATGATAAAATGTGAGCCAACCAAACATAAAACTCAGTAGCTGTTACAAAAAGATTTTTTAAAGTTGCTATATTTTAAAATTATTTAAGAAGTCAAATAATTAAAATAACTTACAGTCTCAACAAACTCAAATTTTTTGCGTTCTTGCACCTCTTGCAACAAAAAAACATATTCTAAGCTTGCCTGGCAAAAATGCCTTTCAGCCATGTCCAGTGTTGCATCTGCCTATAAACAAAAATGATTAAACTGTAATTCAAAAATAAAGTATTTTGATAAAATTAAATTAAATTGTTTTTTAATTATTTAAAGCAAAAATCATTTATTTTAAATTATTTATTTTTTATGACACACATTTTTGATTAATTTTCAAGTCACTAAATAATTGTTATACCTCTTGGAGAACATTATCTTGCTTTTTGGTGGACAGATTTAAATACCGTTCTTGACTCTGACAAAATTTAACAGTCTGCTTTTCAAACTTTTTCTTTCCTTCCTGTAAGTTATAAAAATATTAAGAATCTAATACATAAAATTTTAAGCAAAACAGATGTCCCTAATTACCTTCACCCCTCCTATATGAATTTTTCTAAATTTTTCTAACGGCAGTATGATTTGATCGTACGCTCGTTCCAACTGAAATGAAACATTTTTTTTTATTTAATATTAAATGCTAACAAAACTGTTGTAAGTAAAAATAATAAACTGTAAAACTCAAAGTGTTGGTGTGTATTAAGTGTAACAAATTTTACTAACAAAAGCAATGTCAAACTATATAAGAAAAACTACTTTTCATTCCATGAAGAACAATGGAAGGTGAAAGATAAAAAGATTTGAAAACTGTATTTTTGATGTTTGAAAAAAGAAAAGAAAATTTTTTAAGTCAAATTCAATAACAAACATTCGTAAAAGTAGATCTAACATCAACATGGAAATAACAAAAGCATTTTGAACAATTTCTTTTAAAAATCATCTATATTATTCTACAGTCTATGTTAGTTAGGGAAATTCTATCACAAGTTCTTAACAATTAGGTATTTAAATTTGAATATTTACAATAAAAAAAAATAAATTTATAATAGAAAATACAAGTGAAAGGTAATTCTGTTAATGCTAAAACCTTACATACATAGCAATGCAAACGTAATTCAATCGATTTTACATATTATTTTAACAAATATTCAATAATTTAAAAAACGATTTCAAAATATTGTTGCATAGAGTCAAATCTTGAGCAATATTTTTAAATGTATGTGCCATATGCCTAAAAATTGATTTTTCAAATATTAAAAATAATTTAGTTAGTAAGGTTTTAGAACTGAAAGTTTTAAAAAAATTGGAAAAATGAAAACAAGAAAATACTGCAACAATTATATCTTTTACTGCTAAAATTTTAAATTCCTAAACATAAATTTTTGCAGTATTGTCTTTCAATGTTTTTTTTCTTAAACTTATTTAAATTAAAAAAGAATATCATTATGGATTTTATAGCTATAGAGAAATTGAGTAAAATATGAAAGTTATTTTTGAAAAGTTTGATTAGTTAAAACATGAGTGATAAAGGTGTTGAGTGTACTGTGATAGAAAACAACAGAGAAGACACATGAACAAAGTAGTTTTTTTTACCACTGACTCACTTTGTTATCCTTTGTGAAAAAGAATGAAAATTGAATTGGTAAGCATTTGAGTGTTGTGAGTTTATAAGTATAAATTTTCATTATAGAATTAAAATATCGAACGCGAAAAAATTACAGCGTTGCTAATGTGCTAAGTTTGTGCATACCATGCGATCACGCTCGTCTTCGATCAACGCAATGAGTTTACCAAATTCCTTCAGGCTTTGGGATATGTGTAATTCATCTTCAGTTTGTGTTTCACCAATACATTCAAAGCTGAAGTTTTGCAATGTCTTCGAGAATGCCCTCTGAGCTCGGGAAAGATCTGCAACACAGGGCATTTTTATATTAATCTTATGATTTGACTATATGTAAATAAATTTTAAAACTTTATGCTTAATTTTTTTTAAATTTTATTCTCAAGTACCATTAATCAGATTACGACAAGAAAATATTGCTTGACAGCAAAAATAGTTTTATAAAAATTTATGAATTATAAAAAGATGTTCAATATCAGCATTTTGAATTATTGGTATTTCACTTAATATTAAAGGTAAAGCATTTATAGTCATCTAATCAATGGTTAAATATACCTGGATTAATCAATAAAATAATCTTATTTATCATAAATCAATTTTTCTGGTAATCAATTTCATGTCAAAGCAATAATCACATTTCCAAATATCAAAATCAATTAAAAAAATTTTTAAGGCGAATATAAAGTATTTATTTATTTATTTGTTCAAATTTTAAGTAAAGATAAAAATAAAATTAAATTTTTGAAAATACACATAAATTTTATACATAATTATTTATAAAATTATATGGTCTGAAGTTAGAAATGAAAAATTTTGATATAAATTGATTACTCATGATATGTTATACTACATTTTTTTTTTTACAAAATTACTTATAAAATTAAAGTTCTAACAAAGATGTATATTTATAATCTAAATATGTACAAGATATGTAAAATATTTAAATTTACAGTAAAACTAGAATTTATGATACGCTCATAATTAAAGCAGATTGTTTACAGCTCAATGGATCTAGACTTATTAAATTACAGTTTACTGCTAAACTGGGTATATTAAAATAAAATAAAGTTTTGTGAGATATGTATTAAATATGTTACAGAAAAAAAATTGGTGTAAAAATAAATTCTTTGTAGTAATATAATATTTAGTTATATTAATACACAATGATACACTTTGTAAATTTTTTTACAAATAAAGCCTATCAATGTCTCACCTTACAAATAATAAAAAAAAAAAAACTCAATTGAAACAAGATAAAAGAATATTTGTTTTACTCTATAGGAAAGTTACTTTATACTATGTTTTACATTAAGGCAAAAACTTTTGTAATTTTTTATTATTTTAGTAACAAGGGTTTCTACAAATTAAATCATTTTATAAATAAATATCTCAAATTTTTATTTGAGATTAAGCGATAAAAAGTAGTTTCAGAAATATTATAAAGCAAAGCACTTGGTATATAATGGCTCAACAAATTGAGCACAAATGCATGGAACAGGGCAGGTGAAGGCCAGTAAGAGGCGATGACATGCTGTTTACCAAAGACCTCACATCTCTAATATAAGTAGCAATAGGAGTATGCATTAGCTTTTAAAATAGATGCGCCATGACATAATCATTATCAGGCGTAGACTTTGCAGTCCACTCACACATGAATACCCATATGCACAAGATAAAAAGTATTTGAAGCGGAGCAGAAGAGGAGGTAGAGTAGGAGCCCTCAATGAACGTGACCTTCCCCCTTGCCAGTGCAGAGACAGCAAAGCAGAGAGTAGAATAACCACCTGCAGCTCTTCAGACAAGCACACAGTGAGAAAGAGAGGTGCCATTGAAAAAGGGGGAGATATAAAGAGACAGGGAGGGCCTGCAGTCCCGGCACCATTTGCATCAAGCGCCCCTCCCCCTCGTCGTCCAGACGTTCAAATTGCGATTAATTAAAGGCGACGCGAGAGAGAGAGAGAGAGAGAGAGAGAGTTGGGACGCGACGACGAGGGCCGAGAAAACAGGAGCAAAAAAAGTTGCTCTCTCACGCGTCTCTCCCTCCGTTCTCTCATTCTTTCTCTTTCTATCTCGTGCATAAAAGTGAGCGCTCGCGCGCGCGTGATCGTCGATGTGCATCCTCTATATCTCGTCGTCGACGCGTCCGCTTTTTTGCCATCATCACCTAGCAGCGAGCGCTCGCGTTATGTGACGGCTGAATTATTTTCGCGTTTTCGCGCTCTTAGCCTGATCGAGGATGCCGGCTGCTTTTTATCGGGTAATCGAAAGAGATACATAATAGAGGAGGGATAAGTGGACTTATACGTACTTTTGGCAGCTGAGAGCAGATCCTTGACCTCCTTGATAAGTCGTTTTATCTGCTGGCTGGTTTTGTCGAGTTCGCGTTCGTGATAATGAAGGTTCTCGCGGAAATAGGGGCTGTCCGTGAGGCAATCCGTGAACTCAAGTGGCTTCAGACCAACACCCATGTTACTTCCTCCGCAGCGGCGTCGGCCTCCTCGTCGTTGTCCTCGTCGTCGTCGTCGTAATCGTTGTCTTGGTTAAAGCGTCTCGAGCTTTCGCGCTGGCAGTCATTTAAGCGCTACCCATTCAGCGTACGTACACACCCTGATATCTTTCCTATTGCTTCGTCTACCTAAACTGCTGTAGCAGTAACTGCTGCAACTCCTTTCGTAAAGACAGTTGCCTACGAAGACGACAGCACCGCGCAACGATTAGAGCTGCACTGCTGGCACCTCTCCTCCTGCTGTTGCTGCTGCTGCTGTCTTCCTCTCGTCGCTTGCACCGCCACCGCGACTGATGGTTGCTGATGCTACTGTTCCTACTGCTGCCTCTGCTGCAGCACGATCCCGTTGCGGCAGCACCGCTCCTCGATTACAACAACACAATAATATAATCTTCGTCGTATAGCCCCGCCGTGGCAGCCGCCTCTCCCTTCAGCTGCACGTGCATTAGGCGCGTTCCTCGCTTGTTGTTATTGCTGCACTTGGTTTGCTTGCACTTGTAAGTAAGTAATAGGCTCCAGGCCTATTGCTTCTTTCCTGTACAGACCTGCTACTCCTGTTTATTTTTGTTTTTTTTTTCTTTTTACGAGGAACTCGCTGTTCTACATTTATAACTGCTGCACACCGCGAGCTATTTTTTCTTCGAATTTTCACTACGCATACGAAATTGTAAACACAACAGGACAGACGGATGTATGTATATGTTTAGACAAACTGCAGAACAGAAAGAGAGAGAGAGAGAGAGAGAGAGAGAGAGAAACTTGAAGGTTTCGATTGTCGAGGAGGAGGTGTTGTCTCCCGCGCGCGCACTTTCTATCCTATAATAATATAGTAACAAAACGTCGCGTACGCCGTACGTACGTATGCCCCTCGAACGCGCACGAGTGAGCCTGTTTTCTCTCCTCCACGCTACTCTCTCGCTACTTATTTTACTACTCTTTGCTACTGAAACTACAAGTTATACACCGCGTCTCTCCACCGTTCTCTCTTCGCTGTCTACTTCTACAGCACACACACACACACACACTCACAAAGTTGTTACTCCGTAACTCCAATCATCCAAATGAAAATCTGTCGTTCCTTCTCGGTCGGTCCGGAGTTGAACACATTGCCTCCGGTGCCGCGGTTTCTGTCCTTGCGTTGTCTTTTCTTTATTTTTCTCTTGGTCCAGTCACTCCCTGATGCACTGCACTTTCTGCACTACCACTATACTGTTGTGTAAAAGTCCCGCGGGAGAAAAAGAGAGAGCTATACCTTACGCTACTACTACTACAGTACTACCTTCCCCTCCAAAAGCACATCACACTCTGTGTTCGTATGCGCGATAATTCCACTCACAACAACCACATATACATACACTAACAATTGTGTGTGTATGTGAGCGAGCGATTATCGGCACGCACGCATTGCCAGTCTCTCTTATTTCTCTCTATCAGTACCTATCGTTCGATAATAATCAACAATTGCAAACTTCTCCTGGTGCAGGTATATATGTGATGTATGTGCACCTTTTGCTGCTCTCCACTTCGCTTTACAGATAATACACAGGCCAAGCCCATATGTCTTCGGCAAGAGAGCGATATATTTACAAAACGACGAAAGGAGCTTTCTCTTTCTCTCTTTCTTTATGTAGTACTATGGTGCAAATTCTCGCTCTCAGTCAACGCGGTTGCGGTTCCTCTGTTGTCCATGTCTCTCTCTCTCTCTCTTTTTCTCTTTGACTAAACTATGTTTTAAGGTATGCCGTGCTCTTCTCTTCTCCGTACGAATATAAGCGAGAGATAGAGAAAGAAAGAAAATACACGTTATTGGCAGTCACCGTATAGTATGTACCTTCGATGGCATGTAATGCGAAGGGGAGAGAAGAAGACTATTATGCGTGCCACTGTGCGTCGGTGCTGAATGACGGAGGGGAAAAGGGAGAAGAGAAGGTGACGGTTGTTAGCTATACCTAGTATAGGGAACCGTCGTAAAATCATTTAGTAAATGTCAGGCATACATTTTTTTTTTTTTTTCTTTATGGATTTTAGCCTGTCCGCAACGATATAGGTATTTTGATTTTTCTTATATTTTTCAGCTCCAGTATAGGTATATTATATCGATTGATGTTTCTTTCTTTAGTATATTTTAACGTTATACCTGCAACTTGCGTGCGCGCGCGTGCCGAGAAGTCTTATATATTGCGCGACGTCAAGGGAGACGCGAACGTGCGGGAACGCTAGACTCCAAGATTGTGGTTTTTCCCTTCTACTGATCTGTTTTACTACTACTACTGTTAGGTATAAATATATATAGGTATATAGACATGTATACCGTTTGCTTACGCAACTTTTTAGCTTTATTGGCTTATGGTTTTATATTGTATGGCTATACATACAAGTAGCTTCGGTTACTTATTTAATGAGTTTTTAAAAACCATTCTTTAAACTTTTATATCTTTGGAAATTGTGGCAAGACTTCGGATTCTGGATAGCTGTACTGTATATAATACGCTCCACTTTTCTTAAAAGCTTATATATATTGTATGTACACGTTGATCGTTAAAAGTTTAAAAAGATACGTGTTTAAAGTAGTATGCACGTACGAATGCATAAATGTAAGTTGAAAAATACCGTTTTTTTTTTAAATGATAAAAAAAAAGGAAGCATTTTTAAAATGTGCACAAAAGTATTTAAACTGCCTTTTAGCAAAAAGTTATACGAATCATATATAAAGGTTTATCTTAAAAAAGATAAAAAGTAATCGTCAGAAGTAAAAATACATCGTTTTGTTCATGTTTATACATATTGAATTTTAAGTATTTTTTTTCTCAAAGATCCTACATATAAATTTTTGCAAAAATAACATTAACTCATAGAAATTTAAAAATTTTTTAAAATATCAATCATCCTCTTATCATATGTCATTAAAAAAAAGTCTCAATCAATAACTCGCATATTCAGTTCAATAATTCTACAATAATCTTGTCAAGCAATCGAGGGCGTATATAATACACAACAGACATCAATAACAAAAAAGAAAAAAAAAATCTGCATTCCTCAAGTGCGTATACACGATATAATATACGCGTGATTGTCAATATTCAAGCGCGTGTGTTTTATAGATATATCTCGGGCGTAGCCGCAATATGACGTTGCCGGACGACAGAAACACGTACACTGGGGAGTGTCAGCAAAAGCTATATAATATTTCACGAGAGGATCAATGCTGGCACAAGCTACCCGCAATGTATGATTTGTAATATCGCGCGCGCACGTTAAACTCGATTCTTTCGAGAGCGAGAAAATATATATCGAGAGAATCTATAGCATATGGCGACGACCAACGAGTAGTAGAGAGTAGACAGTACTCCCCCACATCAGTAACACCGGATTGTTTTTCTCGCCGCTAACGCAGTGACACAGTGTCTGCACGATAATATCGTTTCTTTTTCTGCACGTTTTAGCTGATTTTGCTCCGAAATAAACAAGGCGTTTGATTAATCCTTTATCTTTTCATCTTCCTTGTTTATTTGTTTGTTTACGTTGTATATACATCACCCAGCAGACAGGATGGCTGAAACGGAGCAGCCGATGGAAGGCTTTATATGTCCTATCTGCATGACAGATTTTAATACACCGACATTGTTGACCAAACACTTTGAAGATTATCACAAGGATGATCCGGAGATACTTAGATCGCTCAAAGGTTTGTCTTATTTATATCTCTTACTTTTTGTTTCTTTCCTTTTTTTTTATCTTATGGCGATCAGCTGATTTATGTTTAAGAATAATGTTTTTGAATTTGACATGATTTTGATGAGATTTATTATATTTGTTTGTTGGTGAAAAAAAAAAAGACAATAGATTGACAACTAATTGCTTATAATGGAATCTAATATAATTTTGTTTTAAATAATTTATTTTTTTTTTACTATTGTAAATTAGTAATTTAGAGCATTATATACTGGTTTTTAAAAAAGTTGTTCAACACATTATTATATAATATTTAAAACTATATGTATGACAATTATATTATCTAACTATTAAATAAATTGTTTTATAACTTTAGGCTTATTCGGAAAAGCTAAAAAGAAAATACTGAAACAAGATGAAATACCAGATTATTCAGCTCCAATTTTACAAAGTGATCAAAAAACGAAACAGGAAATTGATTGGGGTCCTCAGGAAATTGGTAATAATTTTTTTTCTTTAAAAATTAGCAATCTATTACATAGACATAATTGTTTTAGGTCATATGAAGTCCCACACAAAATATTTTAAAGAAGTGAGAAATACCAGATTAGAGAGGTATTCTTCAGAGACTAATAAACTTATTATAAGACTGGACAAACTACTGCACAATATACCAAGTGATCCTATAGAGAGGAAAGGTACTCAAAAAATCTATAACAATTAAAAAAATAGTTAAAATAACAATAGTTTTGAATTAACATTCTTTTCTTTTGTAGCACGAGAAAGAGAGATTGTACCATGGATGGATGATAAAGATGTTAGGCTGTGCCTTACTTGTGCAAAAAGTTTTAATTTAACTAGAAGAAAACATCATTGCAGACTTTGCGGTGTAATGATGTGTCATGACTGTAGTTTGTTTTTATCTCTTTCTGAAGCTCGTAAGTAACAATTGATAATTCCTTGCAATCTAATATTGTACTTACAAAAATTTGCTTGATCAAATTAAATTTAATATTATAATTATTTGAATATATAAATTATCTTGTTTGCAGGTAAAATGACGTCTCCAGCATCTGTACAAGATGATTCAGCTCTTTCACCGACTAACGAAACCCCACGTTTTGCAGATCGATTAATGCAAGCCGGTTTTGGTCTCTCTAAACTTGCTAGATCACCATCCAGTGGTAGCTTAAATAGTGTTTTATCTATGATAAGTGATTCGTCCAACAGTGAGCAGTATTTACGAGTATGTCATCATTGCAAAAATCTTCTTGACGCTAGAGAACGATTAAAAGCCAGACATTTTGAAAAACCCATAGTTTACCAGTTTTATGATAAAATGCAAACGCAAATACAAGAGGCTAATCGTTTTATAGATATGTATTACAAAATGTGGAATTCGTTGAATGAAGGGGAATCGACATATGATTTACGAGACGCACAGATGGTGAGAGGAAAGATCGCCAAAATAGGCGATAATATTGATTTGATAAGTAAAAGAATAGCGACACTTGTCAATATAGATGACAATAGTTCTGCTTCGTTGAAGCAGGAGTTTAGACTGAATCAAATGGTAAGGACAGCAGCTATGATTTATTTGAAAAATGAATTATTAAGAACACCTCCGGTGCCGACTGAAGAAGAGTATGAGGCTATTAAAAAGGAGCGACAAGAAAGAGCTAGAGCAAAAATTGAGTATGAACGGCAGTTAGAAGAAGAGCAAAGAGAAAGATTAAAAGAATCTCAGAGGGATACACCTCAGAAGATTCATGATAGTAGCCTTAGAAAAAGCTCCTCATCTTCTTCCAATCAGGTATTCCTTTACTTTATTTTTAAATATAAAATTTAAAATAAAATTTATAAAAAATTATTCCTTTTTTTTAGATGGTTATGGATCAATCACAAGGTTGGGGAACGTCTACTCGTCCTGGTGGAAATATGATGATATCTTCGACATCATTGGATCCATTTGTCGAACAAATGAGCAATCTAAGATTTTATATCAAACAAGCAAGAGAAGAATGCAAGTTTGAAGAAGTGGCAACTTTGGAAAAAAATCTAAAAGAACTTCAAAGTGCCTATTTTGCTATGAAACAAAGTGATAGCAACAATTGACTGAACAAATTTAGTAAAACAAAAAATTATATAATTAATAAGAATATTGGAAGTACCAAATATCTATATAAAATTGTAAAAAAATTAATTTACATTTAAACAAAGATAACGTTTATTATAAAAATTTATAATTGAGTATTTATTTAAAATTTCAAAACAATATATGTAAGTTAATTTTTAATTGTATAATCATTTTTGAAATTATTTTTTTTAACTTTTGACTTTCTTATTGAATTCCATTACCACATTTGGAATAATCGGTAAATATTGATCATCTGATTTATCTTCAGACTCAATTATCGGCTCACTTGAACTAAGATCCTGGTTCAATGTCGGTCCTGCTTTGTCCATTTCCAAAGTTGTTAACTGACTAAGATCTAAATCTATCGTGTCAACATCACTCATATCAAAGGGTACAGGTTTGAAATCTTTTTGGCATCCCAAGAAAATTGGCAGATCTTCAGCTGGTAAAGCTTGCAGAACAAAGTCGTTGGTGTCCTAAACAGTAATTATAAATTAATGTTACAATGAACAGAGAACAAAAAAACAGAAGAATTAACGTTACCTGTCCTGCAGAAGTGTCAGAGAACTCAATGAAATCTCGTGAGAATTCAATTAGATCAGGCTTGGACTCATTATTGGATGTAGTATCGGCATTTTGAGCTTGAGCATTATCGTTAGGCCTTTCTATAATATTACAAAAATTTGCATACGACGGTGGTTCTGATGCAGGTTGATCTTTTCGCTTGATCAATTGTTGTCTTAAAATTTCTCTTATTGCCTCATCTGATGTGTCTACACGTGCAGCTGGACCTGTTTTCGGACGCTCCGGTGGATTTTCTTAAAACGTTTAAAATTTTTTAAAATTTATATATGGATGTTAATTTAAAAAAAAATAATAATTTTTGTCCATGACAATAAAATAAAAAAAAACTTGTTTTAAAGATTAATTTTAAATTTAATTATTTTTTGATAAGACTTACGTTTAAGCATCGTCACAGCCACAAAATCCGCAGCTCTAAACAATTCTGCTTTAACGAGAAAGTCAAGCATTATTTGAACAGTCGCTAGATTTCTACCCCAAGTACCCCATTCCTCGAGAAACTGTTGAGCGGCTGGTTTACTTATCATCCGAGCTCCTTTTTCTATTTGACTGCAATCAAAATAATTAATTGTTTAGGTTTCAAAATTTATAATTTTAAAATATACTAATTAAATTATATAATTACTTACTCTATATTTTTTGGGCTAAACATTAATTTACTATTTTTTGGATCATTGTCGACAGGCAATATACTCATTAATTTTTTCCACACATTGTTTTCTCCTAAAATTTCTACTAATTGATATAAATGTGACGATTCCATAAATCGAATTTCCAAGTTTGGATCGACCATTTTCAAAAGTATAGATCTAAAAAAAGAATTTAAAAATGATCGTTATATTTTTGTTGTTATATTAATTTAGAAGTTTTTAATAGAATTTACAGTATTATAAATAAATTATGAGATTAAAAAAGCGGGAAAATCCGTGATGTTGTTTTAAATATACTAATCAAAGACTAAAAGAAATAATATTTATCGAAATTAATAATCAAATTTACCGATTACTAGTTTTTTATTTTTTTTAAAGAAAAGTGATAATTAAAACACTAGAATTTTAATAGATTAAAAATAAAGAATTATTAGATTATTTTAATTGTGGGAGAAAAAGAGATGTCAAGGTCACTAGTTATGTTTATAAGCAAATAAATTCAGAATCCAACCTTGTTGTTCGTTCGAAATTAATAGAATTAAAAAGTAGCCGCACTTAATTTTCAACTGTTTCATTAAATTAATAAATATAATTATTAGGTACAGATTTTTCTTTGCACCTAATAATTAAATCAAATATTATCTTAATAAACTCGTAAAAATTCTGTTATTATCCATTTGTTTAATAGAACTTATAAACATGCTGACATATTGGAACATGGCGTTCGCATACGGAGCAAAAATACGACTGCGTTGATACTTGGATAAGCGTTAGCGTGGGGTGCTGGTGGACAGCCTCCCACCATACACTTACTGTCACACCCACAAGGTCATTGACTTTATCATAATGTGTAGAAGCGCTAAATTTAAAATCCAAAAGTGAAAAATAAAAAAAAACAATAATTATTTAAAATATATTTTTAATTATTTATTAATTAATTATTTATTATATTACATACGTTTTTAATCTATGTAATTCAAACGTTCTTACCTTAAAAAAGATTGTTATATGTTTTTCAAAAAAATATAAAATGTGAAAAAATAATAAAAAACCACAAAATGCAAGAAGATAAAGATCTTTATTTTCTAAACTTTAATAAGTAACCATTTTATTAACACAATTTTTATTAACAATTTAATTACTTAAATATTATTATAAAACAAAGATGATATGCAAAGCTCTTGGTGACTCTCGATTCTACATATAGGAATAAGTTTTTTTTTTTAATCAAATACTATACTAATGCTATTTATATTATTTTATATTTTTTATTTATAAACCTGGGAAATTAATAAATTATAAGTGTCGAAAAATATAATTTTTTCTTTTCAATTATTGTTTTTTTTTTCAGGTACACGTGAAATATGATAAATATCGATATTAGCTTGGATATATTATGTGTAATATGTTTGCTAAACATATGTGATTATACACACATTAATTTACATAATATTCGAGAGAATATTTTTAGATTTAAAAATTTCATAAAATATAACAATAAAATTTTACAAGACTTATAAATAATAAAATACAACATGTTTTATTTCTATATTCAATTCACAAATTTACAAAATAATTAATTTTCAACTTAAATTAATATCAATTCTTCTTAAAATGGCTATAATAACTCTTTTTTTTTAATTAATCTGCGTCTAAATTTATATCTCAGCATTTATTACCTGACGAGAAATTACCTTGCATTGATTTTGCTTAGAGCTAAATTTGAATGGCTGGCACAATAAATTCTCAATTCTTCTTTCATCGGTGAAATCTGAAAGCATTGTCAATTTTATAAATTGTTATTGCGTGTGTATGTGTTTTTTATTGGAAAGGCAACCGAAGAAGAATGAAAGGTAAATTCGCTGCATTTTGTCAAATTTTGCTTCTTTTTTTTTTTTTTTTTAATTTAAGCAGCAGCTGTCGTGCTAACAGCTTCGGTGGTGGTACTGGCTGTGTCAGGTTGAGGTGCTTTCTCTTGAATCTCCAACCAAGGCAGGCGCTTTTGTAGCTCCAACCTGTAAGAATATAAAAAATTTGTAAAAATCAAATAATAAAATTTAAAATTATATAATTACTATTTTATATGTTGTACATACCTGTATCTTGGATGACTGATAGCGTAGATGTAAGGATCGATACAAGCAACAGCCTTGCAGGTACAAGCTGGTATCATGGTAACAGCAGGCGTTAGTAGGGTCCTATTGCCAAATGCTCCAATCAGGGCCATAATACCGTAAGGCGTCCAAGAGAGTACGAAGAGGAAAGTGATCGTTATCGCAGCCTGATATAAATAAAAAAAAAAAAAAATTATAACAAATGAAATCGAAATTATAAATTTTATATAATCACATTTATAGGTATATTACCTTAGCAATTCGAACTTCAGCCGATTGATTCTGCTGATTCTGATTACTTCTCAAGCTGTCAACGTTCATTTTTTTAGCTTGTTCGCGTAGTGCTTTCTCATGATTAACAACGTGGCCAACGATTTTGCTGTAGAAATAAATGATCAAGAACATCGGACAGACCCAGGAGCAAAAGAATATCGTTGCTACGAAATTACGTATCTCATCTGTCTCGGTTAGATAATCAAAGGTGCAGCTCGTGAGGAAACCTTCGGGTACGAAACGACCCCAAACACCCATTGATGGCATTAATGCCCAGGGTAATACGTATGTCCAGAGTAAAACGAGGAGCATTAGTACTTGGCCACGTGATAATTTACCGTCTAGTGGACGAGCGATCGTGCTGAGAAACAAAAAAAATTTTGTAATTTATAATATATAATTTGATCGGTAAGTATAATAATATTTAATCCTGCAGTGATATCTTATACCTGTAACGATCATAGGCAATCATTGCGTTAGTTGTGGAAGCACCGATACCAGTTAGCGAACCCATAACACCAAAGATCTGGCAACCCATGTGACCAAGCGCAAAACCCGTATGGATTGAGTTGTAAATGAAAATCGGCGTCTTCAGCATCATTACGAAATCACATATCGCTAAATTTACCACGAACATGTTTGATGGTGTTCTCAATGATTTGGCTCTGGAAAATAAAATAGGATGGTATATTTGTAGGATGTTTGTTACGTAACAAATCAAAGTTTGTAAAAATAATTGGTAGAAGAGCAAGTTTTGATCGATCGGTTGATGACAAGTGGGATTGTAATTGTAAAAATAAACAAACAAACAAACAAACGAATATACAAAAGCTTTATTTACGTAATTTGTTTTAATTTAGAAAGTAAATAAAATAAAAGAAAAAAAATAAAGAAATAATACTCCTTTCTGACGTCAGCAATATATCCAATGACATTACGTGTATTTTTATTTAATTATAAAAATCTTTGACAATTGTTACATCTAAGCTTTATAGGGCAATCGCGCAGGACTTTTATTAAATCAAGTCTTCGATCTATATATAGCGCGTGGCTTCTTTATATATTTGTGGTCTCTTTCTAATCAGGTTTGACATTAATGATCTGTGCATACGATGATATATTATAGGTTTACGAAATTTAATAATAGATTTAAATGGCAAATTTTATCGCGATGATTTTAAAAATAAAAAAAAAATGAAAATAAAAGTAAAATATAACAAACCAAATAAAAAATTACTTACGAGCAGAATATCCAAATGACAAGTCCATTACCAAGTAACGAGATAAAGGTAAAAAGGACATAAAGCATAGCTAGCATATAATGTAATGCAGGATTTGGCTCGGGATAACTAAGCCAATGGGTTGGTATGTGTTGTAATTCCTCAGGTGGTACATTCCATCCGAGCATACGTGGTGGACCACTTGGTTGTCCAATACGAGCCTCTGCACTTCCATTCCAAGGAAAATAAGGACTGGATAACATAATCCTAATTTTTTTTTTAAATATAAAAAAAAAACGACGACTCCACCAAGTATATAATAAATTCACTCACACACACACACCACACACTAAAAAAAAACAAAATAATAATAATTTTTTGGGAGTTGTCGGGTTCCGCTCTGGCCTTCCACAAACTTTGGACTGCCACGACCGAGACAACCTACCGATTTTTTATCGAGTCTTTATATAGACCTGGAATGGACAGTGGATGAAACCCCGCGGATATATAACAATAAGAATATCTAGGGGCTTCTTTTCTTTCTATATACTGGTGGCTGGGATTAGCCACCGCAGAACCGACCCCCCGAACGGATAATCTACTCTACGTCTTACCCTCCTCGCGTTAAGCTCAGCCCCCCCCCCTTTTTATTTTTCTTCCTATCATCCCCCTCTACGACAAATCCATCTCAAAGTCAAATCCATTGCCACGATATAACTATTCTTGTTCTCTTTCTCTCATCTGCAGCTCTCGTATACTTTTATCTCTTTTTTTTTACCCTTGCCCTCCACGAACTGCATCCTATAATACAAAGTACAAATCGCGGCTTGCCCCCTCTCCCACACACGCGTATATACGTGTATACGATTATCATCCCCTTGACCCTCCTTCCTATATACTATGCACAATGTTTTTGCTGCTATTATTGATAAATTATTGGTATAATTGGCAATAAATGCTATATGAGTTATGTATGTTATTTTTTTTTTTTTGCAGATTTTTCATTATTTAAGTTTTTCTTTTTGGCAATAAGAGTATTTAATGAGATATTAAAGTTTAAGTTGCAGTTTCAAAAACGATTGATGATCGTAATTTGCTCATTAATATCATAGTTAATAAATAGTAAAGCTATTAAATTTATTAAATATCAATTATGTAATATTTATAAAATTTCGAGAATCTTTGCATAACATTGTTGATTCGTAATAGATCACTTACAAGTGCGAAACTTTGTAAATTTATAAGTATAGCAGATACGCGAAGAGAGTATCTAATGCTGTTGGATTAAAAAAATCGAACTTTAATGTTACATGTTTTTGTCTCAAAGTTGCATCAAATTTTTTTGGTAAGTAAAAAAAAAGGAAGATTAGACTTTTATTTTATTATATATTTTATTGAAATTTTATCTTTTTTTTTATAAATGATTTATTAGTTTAGTGTATTGAATACTAAAAATAAATTGAATTGAATTTTAATAATAGGTTTAATTATAAAGACTATCAAATGTTTTACATTTCATAAATATAAAAAGAATTATTTTTTTAAAATAACGTAAAATTACTACGTATAATACTTTGTCTATGTTATTAATAAAAATTTTTTTAAATTTATAATTGAGTTGTAAGAGTTAAAATGATGTAAGATTTATTATACATATAAATACTTGTAATCATAGCCTTTCATGACTGTTTCCGTATTTTATAAAATAAAATAAAACTTAAAAAGTTGTGACATTTGAATTTTAATCTAAATAAAATTATTTTGTGCAGATAAAGCTTTAAAGCCTTTTATGCAATTCAATTAGTTCTAAGCTAAAAATAAAATTTACATTTCTTGATATATTTACTACTGTTAAATTTTGTTGAAAAAAAAACAATTTTGAATCATAAATTAATCATAAACAATTAACTGTTATTATACTTATTATCTCAATTGCCTAGTATTATAATATAAAACGTTATTAAATCTAGTATTTTTAAATTTACATTATTTTAAAATTCCTCAAGCTTTAAGTAAAATTTTATTTTACTTTTAATAAACATAAAACAACAATACTCATAGAAATAAATTTGAAAAATATAATTTTAAATTAATAAGACATATCCAACCAAGTAGTCAAATTTTCTACAAAAATTACTTGATGAACACAATATTATAACACTTGATATTTGCTCTAAAAGAAATATAAAATATTATTTCAATAATAGCCTATCTACAAAATTTTTTTTATTCTTATTTAAAAATAAAATTAAATAGGACGTGTATATAGCAACCTTAAACCGTATAATCAAATCTATCTAATCACGCTCGATTTTTCAAAATAAAAAATATTTTAGAGCAAAATCTAATCGAGCGTGGATTAATAATAAATCAAGAACTCCTGCCATGTCGTTCAGCTGAATTATCAGCAAGAGTATGTGCAGGCAGATACTTGGACGGATCGTTTGGATCCCTTAATTGAGGATTCTTCATTGTAGTGGTTTTAGCACCAAGGCTCGAGTATCCTTTATCATAGAGCGAGCAGTAAGGCACCTTGTGCTTCAAAATAAATTCCCAAATCTGTTTATATTAAAAATTACAACAATTTAATTGATTATCCAATGAGATTAGATACAGTGTAATATTTAATCGATTGCTCACCTGACTGTAACTCCAATCGATAATGGGATTAACGCGCATTATTATTGGCCAGCCAGGATCAGTAGGTACGAAAGGCTTGAGATCCTGGGCACCTGGATCGTCTTTTCTCATGCCTAGTAGACAGGCCTTGAGATTCGGACGTTCTTCGAGCAGATTTCCCAGAGCTTGACGAATCGAACCTTCTTTGTAAACCATTTCCAGACCGTAATACCGAGCTGCGTCTTTTACAAATGTGTCTACCTACGATAAGTTATACATTTATTTTTTTTTTTTAATGTTTTTGACGAATAATTTTTTTTTTCTTTGATATATAGTACGAACCTCGGGAAAAGAGTCACCGGTTACGTATAAACAGAGCGGAGGATCGAGCTTTCGGATTTTGGCGAACGTGGCTGCTAAATGAAGGACAACTGTACAGTCTTTTCCTCCATTGAAACTTAAAAATATTTCACTAGCCTTGTACCTAACAAAAAATATTGGTAATTTTGTGATTAATAAATAACTCGTGCATCGATAAATTAATTTCGCAACTAATATATATTAGATAATATTTTCTCAAGCATAGGTAAATAAAATATAAATTTTTATTTTTACAAATTATCTAATAATCCAAGTTCAGATAATCAGAAAAAAATACAAAATTTTATTTAAACAATAATTTGTTACTAAAAAACGACGTTACGGTTATCTCGTTGAATGTTACGAAACCAAGCGTATTTATCCTTGAGTAAATTAAATAAGTGTAATTAGCCGGAACGACAAGAGTCGCGCGGAATATACTGCACGAACGTAGTAGTTCGTAAAAATTGCATTTCGAAACAAAACACTCAACATACATGAAAATAAAAAAAAAAATAAATAAATAAAAAGTAAACCCTTCTTATCTTACACAACTTACCTATCATAGCACTCTTCGAGTATCTTAATAGCACGATGAAGATGTTCATGATCGCGTCGTCCATCATAAACCGATTCAGCAGCATCCTCATCAAATCGTAGCACAACACGAGCTTCAGATGGTATCATAGCTAATATTTCATCCCTTGCCTGAGCCAAATTTTCCTTGGTCTCAGACTCAAGACTAACAAGTGTACGAGCTCCACTACTCAGATTCGCTGTAGCTTGTGGATAGCTACCAATGTTGACTTTACCACGCCAACGTTCGGATTGATTGTCGAGTATTTTTAAGAGATCGAGTTCGTCCAGTTCGATATCCAGACAGGCGGTACGTAAAGATGAACCCGCGTCTAGTAGTGGTATTATACGATCCAATGCCGCACGGAAGTAACGTGGTGAACCAGGTAGCACGTATACGTTTTCGGCTTTTATTATTGAATACGTGCGCGACTCGTCTGTTGGTAAACGTTATTTTTTTTATTTTTTTTTATTCGTAACGTTTAACGGATGTAAGTAATAAACTTATTTTTAGTTAAAATATGTAAAATTCAAACGCTAATTTTTTTTATAGTTTTTTAAAATTTAATTTTGTTCAGTTCAGGTTTACGGCTTTTACTCGACTGATTATTCTGATTGACTCAAATTTTGTAAATTAAAAAAAAAAAAATCGGTAAAGCTTACAGTTCATAAGACATAAATCATTTACATAAACGTACATTGTATTGCTAAAAACGTTAAACATTATTCTACAGGCATACTTAATAAATATTGACAAATGTTTAGTCAAGGAAATAAGCATAAGTTAAAGATAAAAATTTTCCTTCTTTACGCAAAAGTATTATAATATGCACGAATTGTTAAGCCGTACTTTAATATTTTAAAAGTTAAATGTTATTAAGGAAATAAAAAATTTTCCGCGAAATTTATAAATTTATATAATAATAAAAATTAAAAAAGACGTGATGTTGTCTCACCCTCTACATCAGGTGACGTGACCTGAACAAGTTCACAAGGGCTGGGCACAACTGCCATTCGTTTAGCCTCTGGACGTCCAGGAAAAAGAACTTCAAGCTCACGCAGCAGCTGTTTATTTTCTTTCATAGTCAAACCAAGACCTCGAGCTACGCCTTCATAAGTAACGTCATCGTGAGTAGGTCCTACACCACCGGATGTAAATACCAGAGGAAAATTTTTAGCAGCTTCTGCTACTTCTCGAGCTATCGCTTCAACCTAAGCAATTTTCATTATTGCTGTATATTCCGAGTTTTGCAAGAGTTTCATTTTGTTAACTTTAAAAATGTTTTACCTCATCGGGAATAATGACAACTCGTTTGATTTTAATACCCACAGCGTATAAAGTTTTAGCTAAGTACATCGTGTGCGCATCTTGAATTTGACCCCGAAGAACTTCGTCGCCAATTATGATAAAGGCTACGTTATTGCTATTGCTCATCGTTCATTTAATGGTGCTATAGAAAATAACGATATTTTTCATAAAAAAAATTTTTTTTTCAAAAAATTATGTACATTTATTTAACAATATTATAATGATTTTTTTACATTATATATTATAGGTACATTCGACAAAACAGCGCGCGAGATATATTATTGTAATTCAAGTAATAAATCAGCAATCAGAGCTTAAGATCTTGAATGAGATTTGCAGTTTGCTGTTTCGAGGCCTCGCTCACTGGCTTAGCAGTAGTTTTAATAGCTGGTGTTGTTTTAGTTTGCTTCTTTTTTTTACCAGCCGACTGATGTACTTCTTTGCTGATTTCTGCCAACTGCTTGTTTATTAAACTGGTCTTCTCCTTATTGAGCTTACCACCCTGGCCAAGATCAAGCTGCGTAGAGACAGAGACATGAAGAAACAACATGAGAATGATGTATTTGTAAAACGAGATAATTCTCGTTGAGAGAGATCTATTTTTTTTTTTTTTGGTTCACTTACTTTTTTGAGGGTAGTCTTGACCTTCTTAGCTTTGGCTTTTTGTGATCGTTTGCCCGCCACCTTAAACACGTTCTTCGCCTTGGCCTTGTTCTTTCCCATTTTTATCTGCAACAGGATCATTATCATCGTTTCCATTAGCCTCTGAGATACGTATGTGCTTCTTTGCTGGCTCCCCTATTCTTAGAAGCTCGCTCGTCAGTCTAAAAGATACACGCATCATTTCTTTGTTCGGCGCTACATTCCTCACATGCCTGATGTCCGTTACATCATTAGATTCGAGCTTTGCTCCGATTTTATTTTCGATCAACTGCTTTGCCAAATTACCAAAGTCCTCAGTCTTATCAGCTTTGATAAAACAGTAGACATGGATCGTTGGAGGTTCTTTACTGCAGACTTTTTCAATTTCATCTATGGTCAGCCAGTCGCTGAACACGTCCAGAAAATCAACTGCCAATGCTGGCAAATTCATTGCTATGTGTTCATTACCACTGGCGTTATTTTTTCTTCTTTCAAGAATGTCAGCCTTCACGTCGTTCCTTAAAAAGTCTCTTCCATCCTTGTTGAAAGCAGTCAATCGCTTTTCTACCTTGTTTAATTCTGTATTACGCAACAGCCACTTGTAAGACTCTGGATTCAAATCATTGGCTAAAACTCTAACTTTTTTACGCGCTGCTGGAATGGAGAATGGACCAACACCAGCAAAAACATCATAAAGAACATCATCTGCTTTTAAAAATTGTACCAAGGTCTTGTGCTCCGTGGCCAATCTTGGATTCCAATAAACTTTGGCAAAGTCAAAATTATAAACCGCACCGTGTTCTTTAACAGAAACAATTGTGTCTTCTTCTCCAGCTAAAATTTCCATGGCAAAATTTCTGTAGGTATTGTCAATGGTATCCAATTTATTTACCACTGTTTTTATGTTTGGCAGTTTACTAAGATAGACTTGACCTATTACTGTCTTGTAAGGTAATTGTTCTTCACGTAAATTCATGTGAATGATGTGACCAATTACGCTATATGATGTTGGAACCTCAATATCACTGGGTAAAATTGCTCGAAGTATATCATAATGTATCCAGTTTTCATAAGAAAACTGCAATTCTTTTTCTTGATAAATTTGATTCCATAATATTTTTGTTTTAAAGTCATCAGTAATATCTTTTATTTTACTTGGATCTAAATAAACAATACATTTTCCTTCTTCTTCGACTTCACAATTCTGGACTGGTTTAAATTTTGGCAATTTCAGCATTATTTTCTTTATTTGATTTTTGAACTTATTAAAAGTTTTGTGAGGCAAAAGTAAGAATGGCACTTTTTCTGCTTTTATTGTAAAAGCTTCACAATCTAATTTTTTCTGACCACGAATCGAAGATGGAGGAACCAGCAAAGAAGCCATCGAAGTCTGGTAAAATTTAAGCTGGGCTTTTAAAACACAACAGCCCAACTTGAACAGTTGTCTGGATCCAATCATACAAACTGGCTGAGAACCAATGCGGCCTTGAACAAGAGTTCAAGTATTTGTAAAGACAATTGCTACAATTGCATTTAATTTATGAGAATTTAAGCTTACTAAAGCATTTCTTGAATGCAATTCAAAACACGATTTAAAAATAACTTTAAACAGATTGCTTAATAAATCATGATACAAAGTTACAAAACATACATCCGTACATCAAAACAAAAATTCAAATTCAAATAAACATATACTCCTATTGTTTATGTATCGTACAATTTCTCAATCACTTTAAGTTTAAATTTTTCAATAAAAAAAGGAAACACGAGAATTATTTTCAAAGCTAAAAATTAACGAATTATCTTTCATAACCTCCAGGCATGTTTACACCTGAAGCGAGTTTTTAAAGAGCGCGTACCTCAAGTTTGTCAGCAAACGAGCAAATAACATTCTCAATCCCGTACACACAGATATCCAAGAAATCAAACTATAGTTACCTTATCGCTTATTAATCCTCTTGAAGATCGTAAAATAAATCCAGAAGTCAAAAGCACACTCCGTTGTCGTCGTAAGCGTCTTTATAACGTAACCACGAGGTGTATATACAACGCAATCTCTAAAAACACTGTGCGTATATAAGTGGAAGTCAGTCACAGTTGGAAATTGAAGTAACAAATCGATATATCTCGCAGTTAATACTAGAAAACTAGAAAACGAGAGAAGAGATAGAAGTGCAGTTAAGTTCAGGTGTAATTATCAGCTGATTAAGTATGTCGATAACAGAGTAGTGCGCGGCGCAAGGCAAAACGTCGCGTCGTCGTTGTCGTCGTCGTTCGTTGTCGCTCATCGGCTCAGTCGCAGTCGCATAGAGCAAAGGGAGAGTTTAGTATATAGTGTTAGCTAGGGGGGGGAAGAGAAGATAATCATCATCATCATCATCGAGGCGGAGCGAAATTTCAGCTTTCTCAATCTAAAAACTTTCGCTCCTAATAGATCTCACCTAGTTAATAAAACCAGATTCTGCAGTTAATTGTTTGAGAGAAACAGAAGCCGAAGAAAAGAAGGAGCGCGCGAAATGTCTGCCGGTGTTGTAGTAGTACGTGCCAGAAGAACCTCGTATAGTAATATATAGTTATAAATTTGTAGCGAGAAAGAGCGTGTGTTTATAAGCCGCTCCTTTATACACAGAACTAGATAGATAGAGTTTTCGGCGAGTATATAAGTAAGTAGTGGGTGCAAGCCGCGCCCGCGGCGTGCCTCCCTCTCTTGTATACATAATAATAATAATAATAAGTAAAGAAGAGAAAATTAAAGGGCTGAGGAGGCGTTGTCAGACAACCTACTACGTTGCTACTACTGATATTATTACTACTGCTGCTGTTGCTGCCGTTCGCGGCGCCGGCATGTCGGCTGAGCCAAGTATTAAGGGCTACGCGCCCTTGCCCCAGAGCATCAGCACCGATACCGAGGACGACGAAGAAGAACATCATTCGCGGGGACGAGAAGATTCCAGGGATGACGATAGATCAAGAACGAGCGTTAGTTTTCCTTTTTTTTTCTTCTTCTTTAATTACATTTACTCCTTTATTTTGAATCTTCATTTGTTTGTTTGTTTGTTTTATGTTTGTGTGTGTATGTATCAGTCGTTAAAAGGGTAGAGGAAGGGCTGCGTGATAGAGGGTGGGGGTTTGTGTTTTTGTTTTGGCTGGTGGTGTTTGATTTACGCGATTCGTATTGGATTTTTTCGGAGCGCGTTTGTTGTTTACGCGGGCGTAACGAGGCCGAGGTACATACATACGCGCATGTATACGTGTGTATATATATATATATATATATATATATATACAATTGTGCATATAGACATATGTGTATACCTATATGGTCCTAACAAATAAGTTTACCGAGAGGCGCTGATTTAGATCAAGCCTAACTTTTTAATAGTGTTTGCGGAGCTAGAGTTTGAAACTCGATCCACAATGCGAAATCTTATGACGTTCCAATCGCGCCATGTTTATGTTAATTGGGTTAGATTTATAATTAGTTTTGGTAAATTGCTTGCCTTTGATGTTTTTCAATTAAATTTATTGCACTTTAATCTGTAAAGTTCTTTTTTAATTGTTTGCAAGTTAAAGTGATTTGCAATTTTACTTTTATTCATTTTTTTTTATTTAATTTTGTTAATGAATTAAAATTTATAATTGATGAATGAGGTAATTAAAAATATATGAGAAAAGAATAATTTTATTAATTTAATATAAATTTTATTTTAGGATGCAACAACAATTTGTCAAAATGGAAGATTTTATCCATTGGACGAAACAAAAAATAACACAACCAGAACAAAAAATGGCAGGAGTTCTTTTACATACAGTAGTGATAATATTCCAATTATGATACTTAATCAAGGTCATGATGACTTATGGAAAAGACAGGGCATGTCTCCACTTAGAAAGTTATGCTTAATTTCATCAGTATTAATATGCATAGTTACAATACTAGTTTTCTTATTTGTAATACCGTGTGATAACACTTCATTATGCCCACCTACTCCAAAAACTTCAGTATCTTGGGATAAGACTTTAGAAGGCGTTGGTGAGTTACAATTTTACTAATTTATTATTGTTTATTTGAAATTGAAATCTAAAACAAAATTTTTTTGTATTCAGAATTACATGGAAAAATAACAGTGATTCCTGGTAATCCGTACAATTTAATATTTTTACTAAGAGGTCAGCAGTATGGTAACGTGGGATCAAAAGAATCTGGCAGACGCCAGCAAATTGATAAAAATGGAGGTGGAGTCTTGTCTATGCAAGGGACCAGTGGTAATCCTTTATATTGGGTCGTTTTGAAACGCTTGCCCATAGATATTAATTGCGAGTTAATTGACACCGACGGTTCTGGAAAGCCAGATTGCCTTGTGTCAGGTGAAGGTGGCCTATTAGTTAGCATTGAACCAATCGCCGGCACTATTCACTGGCATGCTGAAGTGCATACTTATACAGAACTACCCTTAGTACTCCCCGATTTAGATGCGGATAGAATCAAAGATTTGCTAAGCGTTGAACCTAATAATACCAGTCATAATATTGTCTACCTGTCTGGGAGAACAGGCAAATTACTACAGCGTCAAATTGTAATCGGCTGTGAATCAATGAGCTTGATTGACGTCGATTCCTCTTATATCCTTTCCTACAAATGCTACAACAGCAGCGAAACTCGTAAGTATAGATTTTTTTATTTTCATTTCATGTTCATTAACGTTACATATCTTTTTTTTATCAACTTTTTTTCACATTTTTTACAGCGGCAGAGTCGATAAGGTCGCTCCATATTAAGAATTTTATCGAATCGGAGCGCGCACAGACCCATCGACGTTTCGCTCTTGACATCCCTTCCATCTATCCCAACCAAACGTCTCCAACAACTTGGGATCTCACGCCACATTATCGACTCTACGTGCGGAACGCAGCCGGCGACGATTGTCCATCTGCAAGTTGTCGCACTCACGTCGAGTTAACGTTGAGAAATGGTGTGAATGAAAGTGGAGTTTGGAATCACACAAGCCCCGCATCATTTGTTGCAAGACCCGCAATTGTTAATACCACCAGTTTACCCTACACAGCTGGCTTTGCTCTCAAGTTCTGGTCTTGGGGTCCTGAGACGTCTTCTAGCAACTCCGAGGTAATGCAATATATAAATCACGAAGATGTGACATTTATTCATGAGTTGAATTATTCATAATTGTGCTTCTCGTTTGTCGTAGTATTCGTCGGAGTCGGTGGTGCGCCAACGCGACCTAACCGAGCTTGTAAGCTTCGTGTACGTGAACCGCACCGAGGTACACGTGATAAAGCCGAGCGAGCACGAGTTGGTTCAAATATGCCGAGGTCTTGATTGTCAGCCGAGCTTACCACGACAGTCGCGCTCTATCATCATCGCCGATCTAAATGCCGACGGGGTCCTCGAACTCATCAGCTACGGCTCGGGTTACAACAAAGCCGATAATGCAAGCAATGCGAGTCTCACCTCGCGAGTGCAAATTGTCAAACTTGAGTCGATATTCTGATCGTGACGACTCTTATTTCAGACCAATAACATCATCATCATCATCATCAATCCATGGAGCTCGGATGCTTTTGCTACAGCGTTAACGATGACCACTGAGCTTACTTGTGCTTTATAATATTACTAGTCCACGCCTCGAGGCCACGAGGTCTCACGGCTCATATTTTAATTTAATGAATTTTGCAGCGCGAAAAAATGAAAAAAAAAAAATTAAACGAATGTAGTAGCTTCGATCAATTTATTATTTATTTGTTGGCGACACAATGATTTTTATCACCTGCACACAGCGGCTTTTCACAGTCAAGAGTGTGATGTACGATTTAGTCAAAGATTTTTTAATAAAAATCATTATAAAGTTTTAATCGATTTTTTTTAATCTCTTCTGATTTTGAGATATAACAAATTCTTTGATTTTTCTTATTATTGCACTTACCTTCCTGATTCTCCTACTTATTTTTTAACCAGTAAAAACATATACTAAATATTTAAAATATTTTTATAACTAACAATGTTTTTTTAACCAACAATAATATAATATTCAGATAATGTTCACGATAACATTCATGGATGGCTGAGCAGAATCAGCCAAAGTGTTATTTAACATAAAAAAAATGAATAAAAACAGTTATAAAATATAAGTATCAAAAAAATGTTAATTATAAAATTAAATAAGATTAAAATAGAAAATAATGTCAAGGTTCACTAAAGTATAGAAAATCTCAATTTATCAAAGAAATCTAATATCGAAAATTTCTCTACATTAGCTCTCAATAACGTGACATTAAATATCACACAAAGTGTTACGTGTGTTAACGAACAAAGTAAAGCAACTCTCTGTGACTACAAAAATATAATTGGCTGGCAAACTACGTTAGTCAGTTGCAATGGATCTAGTCGGTGAGGTGCTTGAAAATTCACTCGAGGATATTATCGAGAAAGCTAAAGACTGGGCTTTACTCAATGGCTTTACCATGCGACCAAATGGCAACGTGCCAGGTTTGAAAACAAGTTTTATAAACTTTAATGTATATAGCTGGTATAAGAGTTGTTTGAATATAATTAAAGAGCATATTTATATTGTTAGGTGACTAGTTAAGCTATTAATACACTAATATTATTTTAACAATAAATCGATGAAAATCGATTACTTCAATTAAATTTAGCAAATTTATAGTTTTACTTGAAACAATATATATTTGAACAGTCTATTGTACGTTATAAAACATAAAAACAAAATTCCATTTTTTTTTTATTTCAAAAATATAAAAAATAATAATTTTGATCAAACAAAAAATATAATTAAAGATCGGTATTTAAACCGATATTTCACACAGATCAGTTAGAATTTGTACCATTCACACTTCTACCATCAAATTTTCCACGACACGAATACGAGGAGGCATTTGAAATTCAACCAGTTGTTAATGAACTTATGCTACGAGTATCGCTTGATACCGATTTTTTGCGATCGGCCCTCCAGCCAGTCGCTATTACCGATAATTTTACTCGCAAGCTACTTGATATTTACGAAGCTACAAACGCCGAATCGATCACACAAAAAGTCTCTCTTGGATTATTACGGTCTGACTATATGGTAGAAAATTCATCCGACTCAGTAATTAAATCACGACTCAAACAGATTGAGGTATAATATAATGAGATAAAAATCGGTAAGATCTTACAGCATATATAAATTAAACAAAATATTCTTATTATAAGGTGAATACTATAGCAAGTGGCCAAGGCTGGTTAGGTACCGTCTGTACGAATCTCCACCGATACGTCCTCAGCGAGTTGTCAGTGGAATCGGATAGTTTGAACCTTCCTGATAACTCACCGGTGGATGGTCTTTGTTCTGGAATGCTCGAAGCTTGGCGTCTTTATGGAAATCCAAAGTTAGCATGACATTAAAAATATTATGATGTAGAATTTAAATAAATGTATATTCTATTGGCTTTATTTTATCTTAAAAATTGCAGATAATAATGAAGGTCACACGCGCAGACTCTCATTTTCATTTATCTTCTCTACACTTTATTATCATGTCATAAATAAATTTTATCAAAATATATTATATATTTTCACAGAGCAGCAGTTTTATTCGTCGTAGAAGAAAAAACTAGGCATATCAGTGACCAGCGTTATCACGAATATCGTTTACGAAATCTCGAGCCACGTATTCACGTTATTAGATTGACCTTAGGAGAATTAGTGACCCGTGCAAATCTTAAGTCTGGACCACAGTGTATTTTATACGTCGATAATTACGAAATTGGTATGATTTATCTGCGCAGTGGATACGCACCTGAACAGTACCCAAGTGAAGCCGAATGGTGTGTTCGGCTACTTTTGGAGAGATCCAAGGCAATTAAGTGCCCAACGATTGGACTACAACTTGCTGGGACTAAAAAGGTTCAACAGTTACTTGCAAGACCGGGTTGTCTTGAACGTTTTCTTGGATCTGGATTGCAATGCGAGAGGTTGCGTCGACATTTTGCAGGTAAGAAACACAAGAATAATTTTGAAATACTGAAATGAATGGAGATTTATTTTTTATTTTCAACAGGTCTGTATTCTCTGGATCCGGATGAGGGAGGTAAGATAGCGCTTGAACGAGCTTTAGCACATCCTCAAGATTTTGTATTGAAACCACAAAGAGAAGGTGGCTCGAATAATTTATTTAACAATGAGTTGAGTGAGAAATTGAGCTCTATGAGATTTGATAATGAGAGAAAAGCTTGGATACTTATGGATCGAATAAAATCGGTATCACAGAAAAATTATATTGTAAGACCGGGCGATGATGCGAAAAGCATACGATCACTTGAAGTTAATTCGGAATTGGGTATTTTTGGAGTTGTTATTGCGATTGGTCATGATATTGTTGTTAATAATGCGGTAGGACATACACTTAGGACGAAACAGGCTGAGTTTAATGAAGGAGGTGTTTGTAGTGGACGTGGAGCTTGTGATAGTCCTTTATTGATTTAATTTATAAGAAAATTAACAAAGTCAAAATGCAAACTATCTTTTTTTTTTGTAAAATACGTTATTTTGATTTGTAATTAATGGAATTAAAGGTAATTTTATAATAAAAATAAAGCTAGTTAATTTTGATATATTTTTTTTTTTTTTATTGCTGTAAAGTTAGTATTATACTCACATAATAAATAACATATCTGTTACAAACGATGTATTCTTCTTAAATTATAAAGTAAAATCATTTTTAACTATTAACAATATTATACACTCGACTCATGTGTACTTTCAAATTAATACTTGAAAAAAATAAAATTATGTTAATATTTTTTTTTTTAATTTGAATTATGTTTAAGGCATTATATACAGTTGCAAACTTTTAAAACCATGCTTTTCAATTTTTTTAATTATTGGACACTAATTAAATGAAGATAAAGAAGAGCTTTCTTCGAAGCAGTTTTCGAGATACCTTGATTACCGACTTTAAACAATAAAATAAAATAAAATATTTGAAAATTTGTCTATAATAATTAAATTTTATAAGATTTCCTTTCTATTATCAAACATTATCAAGATGATAAAATTAAAAAACTAAAATTTTTTAATTTACAACTGTATATAAATTATTAAAATATAATTTTACACAACTTGCCAAAATGCACAATCGCTTTGTAGTCGGAGTCGAGGTCACACTGTGACACTTCATTTGCAATTTATTACTCAGTCTTGCAAGTAGGCAAGTAATTTTCTCAAAATTAATAGATCTATTCATGATTCAATTTTAAAACAATGTATTTTTACTTTAATGAAATAAGTTTCGTACATTAGATTTTTCCCGCATTACACTCGTTAAGTTACTTAAATATAATTTCATTATATGCTAATTAAAATTTTTATGTATATACATGAATTTAAAAGAAAATAAAATTAATTTAAAAACATTAAATTCAAAATAGGCTTCTTATTGGTTTAAAGACTAAACGAATTAAAAGAGACATCTTTTTCGAAATGTTCATACTTGATTTAATAAAATCGGGTTAAAACAAATTCTTACTATAACGGGACAGATACACATAAAATATATCTCTGTAGCACACAAAATTGAAAATAAAAAAAATGCAAATCGCGTTAAAACGCTTTATTTGATTTTCCACTCATTCATCACAATTCTCGCTAGAATCGATTACTCGGTTCGATTTATTCGAAGCCGAAACGGGAAGTGGTATTTGAATTTTTATAGTTTATTTTGTTTTTTTATTTATTTATATATATATTATCATTAGAAACGCATTGTGGAGACAGGAAATATGGTCAGGGAGTAAGGGGTTGACGTTTACAGGCGAGCGCTCAAACGGCTTCGCTGAATTTACGCTTTTTCATTCTTTCCTTTACTCCGGCAAAGTCGTTTCAGTCGCGGACCTTTGTACAAAAACTATAGCTAATATGTAATATACTTCTATATATATAATATTTTGTTCACCATGTAGAAAACAATGACTTCGAACTTAGAGAAACAATGTGTTTTATTTTTTTTTTTTTACACTTGGCATAATTTGAATAAAAAAAAATTTTAATGAACGATTCGTTCATTAGACGTGCGCTTAAAAGTAATAACAATGATCGGCAATTTAAATTGGCTTGTAAACATCTTCGTGCATCATTCTTATATATTTTATTCTCAATTTCAGTTCAATTATCGCTTTGTAATACACATCCTGTACATCATACAAAAGTATTGAAATAAACAAATCTACCTACCGCATTAATTTTTTAATATAATTGTAAAAATCGCATAGTCGCATGATTAATTTTTATTCGACTGTTCCTCTATTCATTGTCTTGTATACTTTTTATATTTTAAATTCTCAGAATAGTGAGATCCTTCAAAATCACTGTTCACCCATGGCATACTATTGTTTAATTTTTTTTTCTTTTATAATATATTTATACTATATATATAACTATACACCTACAATAGTTAACAAGACAAATTCTGCACCCGCTACGCGTCGGATATGCGAGTTCCATTCTTTAATTTTTTTTTACCTCGGTTAAGTCGATGAAACTTACATATTTAAGTTAATCTTAAGTAGTGGATATTTTTACTTTTCTCTTAGCGCTCGCTTATATTTTAAGTTTTCGCCTCTCGCGATCGTTCGCAATGATTTTTTTTTTTTTATTTTTGTTCGAGGTGCTTTCCTCGTTTTCAACAGTTACGTCGAGGCACACAGGACGTCGAGAAATGGTTTCTTCGACTTGTTTTCGCTATACTTTTATTTTATTTTTCTTTCTCTCTCTCTTTCTTTATAACTGTAATAAAGTAGTCGCTGATTATTTGATTTTGACGCGAGTTGTCAACTATTTCCGAACATTCTGTGCGTAAAATTTTCCTTACGGAAAAATATAACGTTCGGTCGACTAAGTGAAATATAAATTGATTGCTATCAAAGATGTCGCAATTACAAAATTGAACAACAACATTAGACGTTGTTATATATTAATCATACTTTCAATGAAAGCGGATAACGTTATTATTTAAGTTATTAGAATAATCGTTCAATTAGTAGATATCATGTATAAAAGACACTTTGTGGTATTGAAAATGTTTTATCTACTGTATTTGATTCAAATTATTTAAAATTTCACTTAAGTCGATATTATAGTAATGAATGTCTAAATCTGCAGTACTGTTTCTCATATTTTATTTTATTTTTTTTTGTATACTATTATGTTTACTTGAGTAAATACAAATTTGTCTGTCATTGTCAATCAAATACTGTGCATCTGTCGAGTAATCCCTAAAGTATTTTATCATGCTTAATTAGGAATCTACAGAAGAACGGATTGGTCACTAATTGGAACATTAGCGCCACTAATAAACATGATATTTACTGATGAAAGGATGAAATTGTTATTGGCGATCACATGTTAGACAAGACGTGAATTATTTTTATTAATCGGAAAAAGTTAAGGAAAAGCGATTGCACTTTCTCGCCACAATAATGTATATTAGCATTATCATTATCTTTATTAAATTCTGACTTTGGCAGGTTTTCTAAGTAAAGCTTAGCTGGACCGCTTTCGTAAGAAAAATCGACGTAGAAAGATATAAATGTTTAATAGTGTCAAAACGCTCTATTGTTCAATTGCGAAAGCTCTTTTATTACAAGACATCTATTAATTGTAAGCAACTACTGGAGTTCAATTGTAAAAAATCGAATGGCAGATTATACGGCGGAGACGTCATGTTCTAATAAATGTCGCCATTGGCTTCGAAGGACGGAAGCGAATAATCAAATACATTATGGAATGTATTGTGTGTGTATAGAATGCTTTTTTATCAGTTTATTTATCATATAAGTATCGTCAAAAAGTCAATAAATTAAATGCTTATTTGTAGTCGAGCAGTAAGTGTGTAAAGAAAATTACTTTCAATAAAATAGTATCCAAAAACAGCACCGTTATAAGTCAATAATTGTGCATATAAATTTTCCATAGTTAGTGACTTATACTTTGTATAATTCTGGTCTATGTGAATTAAAAAAATTTTTCGAAAAAGGAGCGGAAGATGTAAAAAGTCTATCTTTTATAACTTGGAAAAACTTTTTATTTTAAAAAGTCAGTCGAAAAGCTCATCTTTTGGAAGTCGATTGCGGGGAAAATCTTTTAAAATTTTTTCATTAAAATTATTTGTTGTACCTTAAGTATTTTTATAATAACGTAGCGTTAAATTTTTACTAGCGTTAAAAATAATTCAAACACTGATAGATCAAAAGCTGATCTATATGGTCCCGTAAAAAATAGCTGACTGTAAAAAAATCCTAAACCCAAAAAAAATATATTCAGAAAAAAATGATTATTCCCCTGTTTACTTTCACTCCTCCATGCAAATCCTTTTTCATTTGATTAACAATCATTGACACCCATCCATGGTCCTCTAATGCCAGTCATTATTATATTAAAAGCCAAAATCGTCCGAAAAGTCAACGAGCTCGCATAAAAAGTTCCAGTCGTCATCGATTCTTCATAGCTGTAGCCTTAGCAGCAAAAACAATGACGACAAAATTGGCGCCAGGCTAATGTGTCCTGTGTCCCCCTCACGTTTATGGCAACAACAACAGCAGCAGTAACAAATGGCAGCGTGTTACGTCGTTAACAGCAATAGGAGCAGCGATAGCAGCAGCGACGACTTATTATGTGTTAAGACCCTGGCGCTTCTCTTCCTCGAGCATAGCGTCGAGCTCATTTGTAAGATTCGTTAGCATGTTACCGATATCGCTGAGCACGTCGGCTGGCTCGCTGGCACTTATGTTGGCTATGCTGCTCGACGATGTGGACGAAGAGGACGTGTGATGATGGTGATGATGGTGATGCTGCGATTGCTGCGAGGACGCCACGTGACTGGGACTGTTGCTGTATTCCTGGGCAGCGCGAGCGGCTCGCTGCTTTATCGTACCCGCGTTTTCGTTGGCGAATGGCAACGAATCCGACTCTGTGCTCGAATTCGACTAAAAAAACAAGAGACACAATACAAATAAATTATTATGAAATTTTTTCATGCAGTATAGTTGTTAATTAATAAATATTTGATTGAACGCAACAAACCTTAAAACTGGCGTCGGAGCCGTTGCGATGTTGAAGAGCCAGAGAGGCAATAAGATCATGCTCGTCCGAGACACTGGCACTAACGCTACCCCAGCTACGTGACATCGATGAAGGCGGTCGACTCAACTGACCACCAGAGGAGACCTGCGGCGGAGGTGTCTGGGAAACTGGAGCCTGCTGCGACACCGTCGTAGCCATCATATGATGCTGTTGAGCCTGCTGCTGCTGCTGTTGTTGTTGTTGATGGTGAAGATGCTGCTGTTGCATGTGATGATGATGAAGCTGTTGTTGCTGTTGTTGCTGCTGGGACTGATATTGGTGATGATGAAGCTGCTGGGCAGTTGGTGGAGTTGACTGGACGAGACGAGATGTGCCGTGATCGCAGCTGACAGTTGTGGGCAGAGGACCGCTACAATCGATGACAACGTCGCCGGTGCTGTTGACGCTGTTGATCGACGTAGCGGAGCCGAGTTCGCGGGAGCTTTGCCGACGCGGTGGTGACGGTGGACGTCGTTTCATTAAACTTGGACTGCTGTCGTGACCGTAGGTCAGTTGGTACTTATTGTCAAAGTCTCGTGGTAGCGATTTGTACGAGCTGTTATTTTGTGGACTCGAGGTTTGAATCTGCGGGAAGAACGTCTAAATTTCAAACGTTAGGGCTATCTTTTAAACGAAAATTCATTATACATTACAGGCTTACGATGCTGTATATATTCAATCGTTTCATCATTTTAAACAGCATCGCAAGCCCAAAATTATGAAAAATAAAAAATGAAAAGAGAATCAATTTACCTTAGTGACGGGCCTGGGTCTGACGAGACAATGTCGAGGCCTGGGCAGAGTACCGCCCCCAACATTTTCAATAATGATCGCATGATCATTCGTAGGTGTAAGATCACCGTCGTCGTAGCTACGCGGCCGCCAATCGAGTATCGAGGGATACTGAGTTTGTGGTGCAGGCGACGGCGGATAGCCAAGTGGTACATCCTCAAGGCTCTCCAAGGACTTTCCACGGGAATGACCGACGACGCTACCAACGACACTGTTCGCTGAAGAGGAAGACGAGCTACCAGCACTACCGACGAGGACGGATGAGCGAGCGACGAGGCCGCCAGCGTGGCCGTAGTCGAGGCCGGAGCCGATCGAGGGTAGCGCTGCGTACATACTACGCCAGCCTGGGTTGGCGTTGAACTGTTGTTGCTGCTGTTGTTGGCTGCTGGCACTCGAGCAGCTGCTGCTTCCGCTGCTGGTGCTGCTGGCGCCGCAGGTACTGCTGCCTGCGCTGCCTGGACCGGTGCAGTCCGCTGGACGCTGGAAGGACCTGAGTATCGGTGAGGAGCAGTCCTCGTCGGGGGAGGGCAGATCTGGCACGCCTCGCTGGATCACTACTTCCTGTGTGTGACCTGGGTGAGGTGGTAGCTTGGCAAGATCGAGTGGCTGGATGCGTTTGCCGGCTTTTATGTCCTTGATTCGCTTGATCGCGAGAAGGAGCTTTTTCTGGTGGCCCAACCGCACGATACCGATGTCCTCGAGGTCCTCCCAGGTCAGCGTCGTTACGTCCTCCACGGATCGCATACCCTGCTGGTGCAGAGCTCCGAGATACTCCTCGAGCCTTAACAGCCTCAGCCATTCCTCTAAAGAGCCAGGTACGTGCTCGGGTAGACCGTCACCGACATTCAAATTATCGATTTCGTCCTTTAGCTTCTTCCTGTCTTTCGGCTTTTTTATACCTGCAAGGATGAGAAGAAAAATTTTTCGCGTTAGTCGAATTTATGTATATGTGAGAGAGAGAGGTTGAGAGAAATAAAGAGGGGAATTGATTCTGCGAATTTTTAAAACCAGAATTTGCAGGTAGAGATGAGATGGTATGTTGTATATATTGGGGTCGGGATGAGAAGAGTAGCAGCAGGTAAGAGGCTGTGAATGTAAATGTGTGTGTGTGTGTGGGCAAATATAGCGGGTTGATAAGAGGATGATCTGGCGGAATTTCGGGGACAGAAAAAAAGAAAGAAAAAGAGATGATGACGACCTTGCAGTCAAAGAGAGAAGTCTCTCTGAGAGAAGTTTCGTGTTTGAAGAGTTTTAACGAAGGACTGTATGTTGTTGGCATTGCGAATTATTTGATTTGCAGAAGTGTGTTGATTTTAAGAGAAGTTTGAATGTTCAATTTTGGAAGAGAGATTATTTTTAGTTATATATTTTTTCGTTGTTAATTTTTAATATTAATTTATTGTAAGTTTAAGGAAAAAAAAAACAATTGTTTTGAAAATATGATTTTTAAACAAACACTTTGTTTTATTATTATTTTCTTGGTTGTTTTATGTTTTGCGAGGTAGATGATGATTTACAAAAATATTAAAAATATTATATAGTATACTTTGTTACGGTTTTAAAATAAACAATAAACACGTGGAGAGAGATACACGATAGTACGTAAAAATATTTAACAAACGTATAGAGAAAAAGCTTTTAGCGAGTGTGTTCATGATCTTCTGGATATGTTATTTGTAAGCGAAAACTTAAAAAACAAACGTTTTGTCTCTCGTCTGTTTATGAAAACGAATATGTCAGGGTAAGCCAGTCGCTATCTAAACAATGTTTTTTTTTTTCAACAAGACTCATTGACTTTATTTGATTATATGATTTGTTCGTTTGACATACTATTAGACAGAGATCCTTAAAAAAAATTTTTTTTTATTTGAAAAAGTAAAAATTTCTTTGAAAAACGTCGCCAATATTTTTTAACCAGACAAGAATAAAAAAAAAAGAAAAAAAAGATAAACTTACCAATAGCCGTGAGATCCTCAGGCGTCATTCGCGTGATGGTAGCAAGATCGTAACCAGCCGAAGCGAATAACGGAAAATATTCCTCGTATTGCAATTCTGTGAGCCAAGCGTGTACGAGGTCGAGGTCGGTCGGTCGATCAGGATGACTACCAAGTGAGCTAATCGAACAGCGGGGCGAGGAAGTAAGTGCACCAGCACTACGAGGACCACCCAGATGATAGCCCGAGGCTCTACCTGAGTCGAGTGATGCTGTTGAATGACGTGAACCTGAACCGGAACCTGAACTACCTGGACTGTCACGGCCTGGACTTTGTGTCATGTCGATTCCTGTTCAGATTGTATTGAGGAAAAAGATTGTTTTTTTGAATTTAATTGTTAATTTTTTATTTTTTATTTTAATATCTTTGTGAAAAATGAGAATGAATGACGAGGAATATAGCTTAATGAAAACGTATATTATATGGTATTAATGTTACGTTTGCTTGATCATCAAATTTTTCTTGTTTTTTGCAGCTCACTGTTTTAATCTTGGCTCTTTTTACAATCACTCGAATTTCACTGTATATTGCAGTTTTATGTATCACGTAATAATTTTTATTCAAAACTATAGTGTAAAATTTTATACCATTCATTTTTTTTCAACGATGTATGAAAATAATCCTTTTATTTTTTGTAAAATATGCTTACAATAGAACGCATATGAAATGCTTTTATTTTTTAACGTTGATGATTCAACAGAACAATGTACATCGATCAGTTAACAAAAACCCCGCATAAGTGCACATTTAACATAATAAAAAAAAATACAAGTAAAAAACAATACCCCTAGAAGCATACGAAAAAAATATCTCTCGTCATTCTTATAAATTTTTTCTCCACCCAATAACCCTTGGCTATGACATTATTCTAATTATCATTCAAACTCCGCCTTGATCCCAACTCTCAATTATCCACGCCCCTTCAAAAAAAATTTGAAGGACCAATTTTGTCCTATTATAAAAATCATTCCATCCAAGATGCATCAGCATCTCCAATCCAAACACACAATGCATCGAATTAGAATGAAGGCGCAGGTATAATCAAGCAAATGATAAAGTCTAAAAAAAACATAAAAGACTAATGCATATTAAACTATTATTGACGTACCTTGATCCTCAGCGTGGGCGTATTTGCTGACCATAGGAGGGAATGAAAATCCCGGATGAGTAAACATTGGTCCAGGACTTTTACCGGCTGGCATCCCGTAGGTACCATCCTCGCCTGAGTTTGGCCCACCAGTCCCGGGTGCTCCACCCATTACGACACCAGGATGTCCAGTCTGGCCGGTACCCTGTTGCGCGAAGCCGTCCTCGCTACTCGCGTAGCCGGCCGAGCCAAAGGACGAGCCAGAGTGACGGAAATCGTTTGGCACCGCTGGCGGTGCCACCTTCTTCGCCTGCGTCACTGCTTTTGACGGCCGACTCATGCCGCCGACTGTAAAATAATAATAATAATATAATATATTTTTATAGTAGATTAGATAATGAATTATTTTTTTTTTTTTTTAATATTTAAGACATTTTTTTTCTTGGTTTAGTGCTTGTACGAAAGTATCTTTTAAAAAAAAAAAAATAATAAATTTCTTATTTGTTTCTATATACGTGATATTTATATATAGTTGAAAACTAGACCACGTTAAGTGACTACAAAAACATCACGTACTTGCACACACAATCAACTTAGTCACTATGTGCGAAATTTCTAACAAATGACGCCACTGACCTTTTCCATCTTAATTTAAAAAAATAAATAAAAAAAAGAAAAAAACAGACATCGACTACAAAACCATTCAATTTAATTAAATCGTTTATATACATATGACAATCGTTGATATTAAAAGAAATACGTATCTAAAAATAACATATACCACGATTTATTAACAGATTTAAACTCCCTTGAGAACGATACGATTGATTTCATTTCGTACACCCAAAGAGACATTCGCGAACTGCGAGTTTCAGCGTTATAACCAAGCTTGCATTTACATAAATATAATTTAACCTCGTGTATGTATGTATGTATGTACTTGCGTTCGATTACTAACATGACTAACGACCACGAAATTCAATTTCAATCCGTCTATGGTGGCAAATACTTGACTTTATTTGTATACATGTATGTAAACTATATATAACAAATAATAAAATAAAAATTGGAAGCATTGCATTTACCTAAAAATAAATTCTCATAAAAAAAAAAATAATAAAATCGAAGGCAAATGTCTTTACATAATTCTCTGAGAAAAAAAAAGTCATCGCTTGATCTCGAGTTTACGGAAGTTATAACACGATATACAGAATATATAAGCTACTATACACCACCACGAGCAGCAGCAGCTAAATCATTGCTTGCTGCCTTGCACTCGAGAAAATAAAAGACTACCTACCTACTACTATACGCAAGACGAGATCTCAACGGCGTAATAAAGAGGCGAGGTCGTAAGTATACCAGAAGCAAATTACTAGCTCTCTTCACTCATCTCTCTCTTTTTTTTTGCAGGCGTACTATATCGTTCGATCCCTGTGTTATATTGCAGAGAGAGAGAGAGAGAGAGAGAGCTTGGATTAATATATACGCTTGGAGTAAAGGGATGCTTATATGCATAGGTTCTACAGCTACTGCAGTACACGCATGTGTACTATGCGTTATCAGTAGAAAGAAGTCACCATATAATCCCGAAGCATCGATAAATCAGTGATGCACGTGTGTATGTATATATGAGAGAAGATTCTTATCCGGCATGTGAAGTCGATTTTTCCTATTTGTTCTCCATTTACTTTTCCGGTTCAAGCAACGATCAACTGGTGTACAAGGCGCGAGACTATATATTCTCGTGAGACTTCAGGCCTTGGGGACACTCGTGATGGACATATATATACATAGACCAAGAAAGATGTATTATATTTATATTTATTGGCTATATATACAGTGTACTTTTTTTCTTTGATTGCTTTTATTTTTTTTTTAAAGGACTTGTGAATGTTACAGACGTTCTATATTTTTGCTTGAAGCTATATTCGTGTATAAGATGGTTGTCTTGTATGTTTGATGGTACTTTGATGACCGATCGAGAATATATGATGGATATATCCACGTTAATGTTAGGATCATAAATTTATTTTTAGTTGTGTTGTCTGTCTCGCGTGATATTATGATGTATAATATATAAAAGACAATGATGTCTTTATGGCTTGTATTATATTTCTATAATTTATATTTTGAATGATGTATAGATATAGTTTTAGAATTAAATGGTTTTCTTTGTTTTATTAAGTAAAGGATTGAGACTTATATTTAAAAATAATGGACTTGTACTGTCCTCAATTTATTTAGAATATAATTAATTTAAACAAATTTAAATACGAAGTTTAAAATAAAATACTCTATTGTAGATGTAAAAATAAATAAATGTGTTTAAAAAAACGAAAACTACGGTGTCACGAAGCACAATAAAAAAAAACAACATCTACAATAAATGTACACCATACATATCGAATATATTTTTTTAAACACTAAATAATATATTCAACAAATTAACCGTCGACTCACAAGGAAGTGCAATTAAACAGAAGAAGAGAAAAAAAAAATAGCATTTCGCAATGTACGTAAGGTATATAAGCCAATAAACAAATTTGAAATATGAAGACATTTCCTTTCACTCCCCCCTCAAGAAGATGTATATCCCAAGGTCTAAACCCCCTTATAGTGTATAAGAGATCCCCCCTCAAGCAATTTAGTATGGTAACGAAGTCGAAGGGCCGTATGAGAATGTTCTTTTGAAAAGAAAAAAAGAAACAATAAAAAAAAAGCTGCCGAGAGAAACAGAGAGAAAAGAAAAAAAAAGAGCAAGAAGTCAAAGATGAAGATATGGTATAGGTGTAGAGTATTAACTATATATACCTACACCGATAGATTGCTACGATAGATCGATTTCTGGAATCTCCAAAATTTATGTAAAGACAAAGACATAAGGCTATTCTACGATATGCAAAAATTTGAAGAGAGCAAAAGCGAAAGAAATTGGTTAGAAAAAATAAGCATAAAAACAAGAGTGCGTTTGAAAAAAAAAAAAAAAAGAAAAAAGCTCAAGACAAGAATGAACGTTATTGGATGAAGGAGAGAAAGAGAAAGAGAGTTTTGAAAAGTACGCAGGACTGCCTTATACAGACTGTAAGATAAAGAGTAGAAAGAGAATAAGGATAAAGGTAGGGAGGGGAGGGGGATAACAGGTTTCTCAGCAACATATATAAAACTAAAAGATCCTGACTCTCTCTCTCTCACACGTGTATATGTATATGTATATGTATATGCTTTCTGCATGTATCTAAATTTAAAAGCGAACCAGTTCTCTTTCTCATCTCCTATATATACCTACACCTCATCCCTTCGTAAAGTAGGAGGGACTCATCATCATTCTTTTCTTTTTCTCTTTACAGGCTTTAGTATACGGCCCTTGAAGGCCGCTGCACTTCCGTGCATACACCAGCCCCTTTTTCTTCTTCTTCTTTTTCTTTAAAATCATAGTAAATCTAACTTGCGGTTTATACTTGAGTTTAAGGTGTGTTTTATTTCATAGCTATAAAGTCAGAAAATTTCATGTTTTTTTTTTTAAGATATAGAAGAGAAGAAATCCACGCGTGAATAAATTTTTTATCGTACAAATTCATATATAATGTGATACGCATAAGAGCAATTACGATCTTGTAAATTGAAATCGGTATACCTCAGGGCAATTTTCTAATAAGTAAAGAAAGAGCAACTGACCTCTAAGATAATTTTTTTTTTTTTTTTATATATACCTACTACGCAAGCTTGATATCAAAGTATTAAGCTTGAATTTTTTTATTATTTCCAAGTACGATCTCACAAAGTGTAAAGTACATCGGTGGCGAAATACAAGGGATTGAAAAACTATAAAAAAAAGGAGAGTAAGGGAGTAGTATAGATATATAGATGCTGTAAACTTGAGTTTTGAAAGATAAAAGAAATCCATCAGTGCAGGAACAGCAGCAGCAGCAACTTCGAAGGGCTCATTTACATGTGCAAGCCATAGTGAGTGTGTATGTATACGCCCGCGATCGAGAACAAAGGTGGAGAACAACACGCTGAGGGGTAGGTATACTATAGAGAAACCGCGAATATAATGCCAGAGACGTGTATACAACTCCGCTCGAGCGAAGAGACTGTATATACAAGTTGTATAGTAGAGTATGTGGGACTATGAGAGTTGGATATAGGATCGAATATATAGGTGGATATGTGTATTGTACTTGACAACACTGAGAAATGAGAGCTTGAGTTTATGTCATCATAATATTGGGAGATGGAATTTAATGTAATTCATAAATACATCTACACAGATTCCACAAGTGTTAAAAAAAAAGTAACAAAATAAATTATTTATTTATTCCGGAGAAGCGTTCGAGCGTTCGAGATTTTATAAAAAATAAATATTTTGATTGATAAATAAATAAATATTAATAATTAATAAAGATTAAAATTTATTTAAGGCAAATGCCAGATTGTTCCTTTTCTCCTATTCCTCCAATGATATTGAAATTTCTGTTAAATAAAAGCGTTACGATCGATGTTTTTAAAGCCTTTTTTTCTTGCCATCTATTAAATGTATTTCAGACTAAAACTTGGATAAACTGAAATCGGCAAACGCCGGGAATTGAACCCACAACCTGTGGATTACAAAACATACGTTCTACCAATAAATCTATCCCAAGCTCAAATACAACTATACAAATTCTCGTAGCTCATCGTTTACCGTTCGAAACAAATCATAGCTGCAGATGTAAGCTTAAAACAGCGACTAATCGTAAACGTCGTTTGAAAATTGCGCGAGAGTAAAGCGAAATTTTTGCGGCTATACCGATCTTTGAAAAAAAGGTGTAAAAGAGACTGAATAACACAGATCTGTAAAAAAAAGAGGAACGAAAAAGATTCTAAATTCAGATGAGAGTTTGAATAGAAAAAGACGAAGTATCTATATGGTGAAATATGGATTTACATTGCTAATTGGTAAATTTGCCGAAGTAGATGAACAGACTGCTGCTGCAAAGATTTGGTGAAAGATCAAGAACAGCATGGCTTTGATTTTTTTCTTGAATGGCAGAGGCAATCTTTGAAGGTTTAATGGACGTATGTCTACACGAGTGTATAGGTTGTACTTTTCTGTTTCTGGCATGGAAACTAATAATACATTGGATACGCGCCTGATGGCAAGACTGTAAAAAGACTGACTGAGAGAGAATAAAGTTAAGGGAAGTAGAGGAGAGAGAGAGAGAGAGAGAAATGGAAGTGAGTTATGCTTGTTTTTCTAAAAACACAGAAGTCACAAGGGAAAATGTTTTTTTTTGAGAGATTAATGGAGGGAGGCTTTTGTTTTTGTTGTGTAAGTAGGCTTTATTGAGTTTTGGAGAGGAGGTGAAAGGGATTTTAAAGTGTTTTTACTACTGAGAGTTGATACAATTTTATATTTGACGAATTGGAAAATTAAACTTGTGAAATATAAGTGTTAAATTTAATTAGGTAGTGTATGTGTATTTTTGAGGGATGTACAAATGTTATAATGAAAGTTTAATACGTAAGAGATGATAACGAGTTTATTTTTATCTTTAATTAATGGTAAAGAGGAGTTAAAAAAAAAAGATAGTGGGGAGATGGTTGAAGCTATAAAAATACTTTTACGAGACGAAAAAAAAAGCGTCACTGATGGGATAATATATTTGACGCAGATGAACTTTTGTTGCAAGACTGTAAAAAAAAAAAAAAAAAAAAGAAAAAATGGAGCATATAAGAAGAGGATATATAAGAAGATTGGACGCGCGTACATATACTTTCACAATAGAACCATAATATGATATAGACTTGACAAAAGGATAGTCTCATGAATTACATATATCCTCGCGACTTGGTATTTTTATGTCAGCAGTATTATCCTTTTTATTTCGTACTCTTTATCTCAAAAGCCATATTATTCTTTTATAAGAAAAAATTCTAAAATTTTGATCACCATGAAAAAATTTGATTAATCATTTCTTTAATATATTACCATTACTCAATGACTCTACAATAAATTTTTTCCTATTCTATAAAATATTATTTCCTTTTTCAAATCCTCCTTCTCATCACACATACCTCGTTATAATCCTGACACAAAAGTCCTAACGACCTGCAATCACTAAGGCACACCGACAAAAGAAGAAGCGGCAGTCAAAAAAGGAAAGGCTACAATTATACCAGAATCACCAAGAAGTAAACCGCTAAGGAGTCAAGTACCCATCCGCTTGCGACATATCTCGGTCACCATATAGTATGTTGTACCATGACGCAAGGACGTCACACTCGGGTTGGACGCGCGAAAATACGACGACAAAGAAAGGATCTCTCTCATCCTCATCGGTCTTGCTTTGACGAAGAAAATAAAAGAATGAAAGACGATGATGGTTTGCTTGACATGCGGAATCGAAAGTTTTGACTTTAAAAGGGGGGTTCTCTGAAAAATTGTGTGACTACGTTGTGTGTGTGCTTCGTGAAGATGGACGTTAATATACGGTTGTCTTTTTTTTTTTTTTTTTTTTTTTTTTAATTTTGCTCGAGATTGTGGGATTGATAATTTTGGGATTGTAGAAATTTTTTAGATTTTTGTTGGTGTATATGTTAGAGGTGATGAAATGAGGTAACAGATATTTTTTTTTTTTTATCATGGCTGATGATCTTAATTATTTTGCGAAACTCATAAATACTTTTGGTGAACTTTAAAATTTTTATTTTTTAAGGAACAATAAAAAAAGAAATACAAAAGTATTAATGTTCAATACTAAAATTAACAGATTAAAGTTTATTAAAATTTTATTAACACAAAATCATACATCGCTTATAAACTTAAGCGAAAATTTATTCATCGTTTATATACGTAAATATCCTTCTAAACAAATTTCCAGTACCCCATTTAATTTTCCATTCTCTTCATCGATCAAACACATTTCTGGATATTATATAGCATATACATAAGCGAAGCAACGTTTAGGTCGTATATCGTTTATCGCGGCTTCTTGAAAGCGAGCTAGCGTTTACGAGCTCTAAAAAGGCACATGGCAAACTCCTACTTGCTACTGCTTCCAACGATTTGTATCGAGAAGCAAAGGCTTGTGTCGTTGATATAGGGTTGACGACCCCATCTTTATTGCTACGTGTATGTTAACCCTCCTACCTTCACGGAAAAGGGGGGGGGGGGAAAGCTGCAAAACGCTTAGACGACAGGGTGAGTAAAAGAGCGAAGCTATCGGTACTTTGGATGCAGTTTCATGCTCGCTTTGTTGTCCTATCTGTCTTTTAGATCCGCGAGTTTTCTAAACAAATGGCTGATAAAGTGTGAAGCACCGATAATGATGTGTTGCAATTACAATCGTATACGGCGTGGGTGTGTAGAAAATTAGATTGTTATAATTTTTAATTCTTTTAATTATTACTATTGTTAGCAATAAATGATAAAATAATTTTTATTTGGTTGAATTTAAAAATAAAACTTTATATCATCTACATAAATTTAATAGTCCCAATTAAATCTAATCCAATACAATCAAAAGCTGATCAAAAATAATATCTCTTATAAAAAAAAAAATGACAATTACTAAACGTCACTCAATTTATCCAATCAAGCGATCAAATACCCCAAATAATCATCCCTGCACTTTCATCTAATTTTGCATCATCAATTTTACATCCCATAATAATAAAAAAAACTATATCAAACCTCTTACCAAAAATAAAATAAATGCATCATTCACGCAGAATCTGATTAATACCTAAATCTCATGCTCACCAAATATAAATACTCTTATCGTCGATTTAGATATATAAACGTACACACACACAAGTCATCTCGTATCTCGCGTTCCAATTTTGCACCTACACTATATATAAGAAAACGTGGGAGAAGCAACAGAGAAGCTTCGATCTCCGATTTCGGAAAACAGAGCAATCGCAGTGGGCGTAAAAGAAAAAGAAAAAAAAGGCCTATATCGATTCCTCTTCCCTTCATTTCCCTTTTCTCTCTTTCTCTTATATACCCCCTTGGTATCAAATCTTGTATTGTCGCGTTTGAGACGCGCGCTTTTATTTCCACGTGTGTTTCTCTCTTTTACTTGTATATATTCAGGATATTCGTAGGGATACGGATATATATATAGTTAATATATATCGGGTGTCAGACAAAAGTCATGTTACCTACCTACCTACCTACCTATGTGTGATATGCCCTTTCATTCTCTCTCTCTCTCTACCTATATATATATTTTCACAAGTTGAGTGTGGGCGGTGAGATTTACTCGATGTAGAATATTCACCGACTTTCGCGTGATTTTGTGAGTTATATTGATAGATACCTATATGGACGTACAAGTTTCTGTGTATGTATCTATATATATATTGAGGGAGAGGCCGTTATATTATGTAGACGAAGATGTAAGTAGTGCTGCACATTGGTTTATTGGAAAAGCTGTACGTCGAATGTAATGTGAATGCTCGATTCGACGTGCTCACAGCTTATTATTATTATATCGATCGATTGAAAAAGCATCATCATCGAGAGTTGGCTACAGGTATAACACATTTTTTTTCAATTGCAAGAACGAAACGTATGAGTACAGTATAGTATGGGGAAGCCCTTACGGTTGCATTCCGTAGTTACAAAAAAGAAGAAACGACCTCGAGAATTTGCTCATTAGGCAAAAATGCGAAATGCACATACAACACCCTTCCCTACTACAGTTGAGAGTCTCGTTAAGCCAAACTCAAAAGTTAAAGGAACGCGAGTTGAACGCGAAAAACGTGTGCGTGCTAACCTATACTGCTATAGGGAAAAAGGAAGATCGAGGCCGCTGATGTTCGATAAAAAAAAAAAAAAAAGAAGAGCAGAAGCGCGAAAAGTGACGATATGCGAGGGTGTGTGTGTAGGTATACCTAAAAGTAGCAACGCCTCTTTTTTACACGAGAATGCACACGTGCTAGTATACACTCTACAAGATATTTTTCTCTCAGTTATATTGCGCTCTTATTATTGTTGTTGTGCTTGTGGAATTTATGTGTGTACTTTTATATGTCTCCTCTTATCCAGTATAGGTACACTAAAACGAGCCATAACGTCGTAGTGCTCGAGATGTGCAAGTTTAGGGCTTGTGATATCGTTGAATAAAGGGGAGTTTGGATGTATTTTTGTGTGTATACGAGAATCTTTGGAAATTCAAGGTATTTGATTCGTATATCGATACTTGGTTGAATATATATAACTATGATCGTATATACTGAGTTTTATCAGGGACAATTTGTAGGTAATTGTTTTTGATATAGAAACGAGAAAGAGAGATTGTATGGGATCAGGATATTTCGAGAGATCAGATAAATTTATATATATGTGTGTGTATTCTGTTTTTCCTGTACTATTCTATTTTTACTGTACTACATTTAACATTATTGAATGTTAAAAAAAAAAATGTAGCAATTTTTATCAGCGATACTGTATAGTACTATATTATTTAAGTATTATTGCTTCTACAATTTGTAACCACATTTCATTGATAATAATTTTGTTTTCCAAAAAAAAAGAAAAAAAAATTTTAAATGACCAATTTTCTTTTATTTAACAACTAGGTATATATAGTTTTCACATTTTTCATACTTCGATAACTGACGAAGTTAACGACACCTTAAATGAAAGATCGTTGGCCCACTTTATATAATAAACATCACAATAACATAGAATGCAATAATACCGTATAGAAAGAAAAAAAGATGAGGCCGAGTGCATTTTCCGCGAATCCTTTTCTTCTTCTTTTTCTCTCTCTCTCTCTCTTTCCACGAGGTTGATCGCGAAAAAGGCAATGAAAGCGTTATATGTATAGTTATATACTATAAAAAACGCGTATCCTGGATTGGACTAGGTAAATATTTTTTAGTGCCCTCATAGTGGATGCCTATAACTGTTACAACCTCCTCACCTTATAGGACTTTGAGACTCGTTGCATATGTGTGTGTGTGTGTGTGTGGTTCACTCACTGTTTTAACTGGTCTTGAGTGAACTCGAGGTATGCAGTTACATTATTATGCTGTCTGGATAAGGAATAATATACTCTTGTGAGAGAATGTTATAGAAGAGTTTGATGTGTGTAAGATATGTACTTTGGAATTTTAGAATAATTTAGATCTTTATATGAATTTATCAAGATGAATCCGGTTATATTCGGCTAAATGGAGTATCAATCAATGATTCACGATCACTAATAAACTCGGGTCATAATTTTTGTTATAATTGCCAATAAAAAAAAAAAAACCTCTTACGCACGTATACTGATTTACTGCAAGTGCCTATATGTACAGCCTCGTTTTCCCATGTAGGTATATCCCGGAACACAAAAAAAAAAAAATTTGGGACACCCAACTCTCTGCGTGACATCTTCTCTCATTTTTATATAGGTATAGAGGTACCTATATTCATAACTTTTCAACAACGTCAGTTTGCGTTGGCGGATGAATTTTTAATGAGCTATTTGAGGTTTCGCGAAAATTACAAAGTTTTCTCGTGTTATATATAGATACATGCGTGCATCCGTTTAAACATTGTCGCTTTTACAATGTAATTGCTTCTCTTTGGTCTGAAGAGAAATTACCGTTTAATAATGAGAGCTTTAATGAGAAAGTTTAAGAGGGTAAGAGAGGCTCTTTGGTGGTTGCGGTACATACTTGTATATACGGGCACGTTAAGTATATTCTCTTGTAGACCAACTAAAGTTAAAGCTCAAGGTCGACTTCTCTCTTTTGCTTGTATGTATGTATGTATATGTATATTTGATGGTAAATTGAGCGTGTTACAGAGATACATACACCCTATTCTTGATACTGAAATTGCTGACTTGAGGTAATGTTAAGATGGGAGTTTTACTTCGTTAGTATTGCTATTGTTGAAGATCGTAAATATTTGAGGTTTATACACGTGTTAAATGTGAACTGAATTATATCTATTGTTTAATTTTATTACTATTTTTTATTTAATTTTTATTTTTTTTTTATTTTTATTAGTAGAAATAATAAAAAAATGATGAAAGTATCAATTATAAATTAAGTTAGTTTAAGAATATAATAAAATAAAATAAAACCTAATTTATTCAATTCAATAATAAAACATCAAGCCAACATTATATACCTATACAGCATAATGTAAGCTTCTCGTAACAATACGTTATTAATCAAATTATTTATCTTTCGTGTTAAGAAGAAAAGAAAAAAAATGTCTATGAGTTCTCTCTTTCGAGAGAGCAGCCTTACAATATACCTGTTAACCACAAACGTATACACACCTCTATATAGCTACGCCCAAGACAACCTACACGCGAACTCTCAGGAAAACTTCGAAGAGATCAAACTCCCTTATATTATACACTCTATGTAAACCCGTTTCTCCCATATAACACGAAACAATAAAAAAAAAAGAAGCCAACGGAACGTAAAAGAAGAAATGAAAAAAGGTAGAAAGAGAGAGAGAGAGAAACCGAAAAGGTGAAAAGAATAAAAAAAGGAGTAACACAGGAGGAGGAGGAGAAGGTGAAAAAAAGGAGGTATAAGAGGAGAACCCGTTTTGAGCATAACCGGCAAGGGCGCTATAAGGCTGCTACAACGTTATAACGAGCAAGATCGGTATAGTATACCTATACTCTTATACCGTATATATATATGTTGTATAGCCTCGCGCTTTGACTTCTCGCTATACGCACATTTATACATACACACAACGCATAGTTCAGCCGTATACAGGTAGACAGACATATAGCATAGCATAGCATAGGTTACGAAACTGCTCGTCGCCGTTGGCGGTGACGGCAATACACTATATATAACGATAGCAAATGGTAGCACGGCGGCCTAGCAGCAAGGCTGTTGCTGCTAAGCTTTTAGTCCAGTGTATAGTGCCACAGCGCCACACGTGGGCGGCTGGATATCAACAGGTTGTCCAGGTACTTTATTTCTCACTTGTATAACACTTTACTCGGGGATCGGGTGCAAGAGAACAGATTCCTGGTTCTCTGGTACCTGTATGGTGTATGTGGATGACGGTACCAGTAACTATAAAGGGTATATTATTGGAGGGGCAGCAGACTTGCTCCTGTAGGTGAGAGAGAGAGAAAAAACGCGGAGTGGAGAACAAACCAGCCTGACGGAGAATTTTCTCGCGGACGCGCGCGCCTTTTATGCTTAGACGGAATCTTGGACTGTATGCAGTACGTAGTAGTAGTTGTTGCAATTTTTTTATTTTATATTTACTAGAGCAAATGGGGAGAGCGATTGGTTTTAAAGCACTGACCCCATAAGAATGCAGCGTTATTTATTGTTTTCAGAAGAAAAAAAAAAAAATAAGGGCGGCGGTCTATAGGTGATATTGTCTAGTTTATATATTCGTATACCTACATAGCGCCACTAAACATATGTAAGTGCGTGTGCGTATATATGTATTTTCGATCGATTGAATTTATTGAGCTACTTACGACAAAAGGCCGTTGGTTGGTGGAGAGAAAAAAATTTAAGATTGTTATATATACATGGCCTCCTTGTAAGGGCTCTGTGGAATGTGTTCGCGGAAAAAGTTACATGAGGGGGAGAGAGAGGGATATATATTTTGTAACTTTTAACGTAGCATACGTCAATATGTAGCTGTTTTTTTTTTATTTCTTTATTGATATTGCAAGCTACCTTTATTTTTTTTATTTATAAAATATCATGTTTAACAGAGAGTTTTATAACGAGGAAAAAAAGAAGATAAATCGGTAGCTGTTGGTGCGTGGTAATGCAACATAAAAAATTAATATGAGAAAAAAATTATGTATTTTAATATATTTTTGTGATATCGAATTATCATCACGAACATGGATTTATAAAATTTATTTCTATTTATTTTATTTTTTACGAGAATTACATGTGAAATAACATGCTCTCATTTTTCTCTCCTTTATGTATATACATAAAAATAAATATGAAACAAATATCTCATGACATAATTGATGCCAAGCCTTCAACTAGCATTTTGTAAAATACGAATGTACAGCACTTTTCGGCAATGCCTTGCAAAAATATCTTCGAAGTAAGAAAAAAAAAAGAGACACAGCAGACCCTCTTCTCCTTGCTCCTCTCTTATTCAAACCAGCGTCATCATTCTTTTTATTTCTTCACTTCCCTCCCTCATAACTTAACTTCACTTCGTTTTAACTCAAACATTTTTCACTCTTGAACGACCGCAGTACACATAATACAAATACACGCACGAGCATTTATAACGGAGCTTTTTTCATACCTACTCACAAGGAGTCTTCTCCACCACGTGGATACCTATAGATATTTAAAAAAAAAAGTAGATATACTTATATCGATTAAAATGGAAATGTTTTAGGCCGCACACAGCCTTGCACCATACTATAACCAAAAGTGCTCACATTAAGTATATCCAAGAAAACAAATCGCGATCTTGAGATCGAAGTCTTATTTGCTTGAGTAAGAAAGAAAGAGAAAGAGAGAGAGAGAGACACGACCTCGTCGCATCTAAAACCGTATATAGAATTACTCGTGATTCCGATAGAGACTTTACGACTTGCATAACCGTATATAACAGACACACATACATACAGACACCTTGTTTTTCTCTGTATAGATATAAGGTAGTAATAATCCGTTATATTGAGATGTTATCTCACTATAATTTTTGATAACGTTATTATATATCCCTGTATAAAGCTTATATCCATACCAATTTACTACGGTGAATGTATATATATATTTATTGCTCACGACGTCAAACTGGACATTGCACTTTCATATATATACATATATTTTCAGAGCATCAAGACAAGATTATGAAATTTTTTTTTTAAAATCTATATCTACACGTAGCTTAATTTGCACTTATATGTGTATCTTGTGTGCTTACTATACGCGGCTTAATTTTATTGACGCTTCAAAATCGTGTAGCTGTGTGTATATGATTGTAAGTGTAAGTGTGTATAAAAGCCCTAGAGAACGTTAATGTCGGTCACGCTGTGGGTAATGCTTAAAGAGAGAGAGAGAGAGAGAGAGAGAGAGAGAGAGAGAGAGAGAGAGAGAGAGACATACTTTAAAGGATTTCAACTTTCGAAAAAAAACTAGCCTTTTATGCACTACTCGTTGATAGGAAAGGAAAAAAAAAACCAATACACGTATAGTAAAGTTGGAAAAAAGAAACAGGCCAAAAGTGTCATACACTTTATTGGAAGAAAAGGTTTTAAGTAGAGATTGTGTAAAACTAAGATCGTCTGGAAAAAAAAGTCTATTTTACGAAACACTGCGAGCTTCTTTTTTAATTCTCGTTTAATTTACGCTATACGTATGTAAAGGCTCATCTTTGTTTCTCCTGTAAATCAAGCTGATTTCACCGAGGCTCACAAGAGAAGACTTGGTAAGGCTAAGCCGACAATGTTACGTGCGTGAAATGCTACCGAGTGCTAATCGTTTAGTTTGATCGCGTATTCTATGTGATATCACTTACACCCGCATTGTATATGTATATATATTTATATATGTGTGTGTAGTGGTCTATGCTTATCGATAATCGACTTGTATGCGTGTTTTGATTATTAAATTTGTATTTGTCCTTGTGATGCTTGTGATGTGATTTTTTTATGTGTGTGTGTTTAAGTGTTGAAAATATTTAATAATATGTTTAAGCGTGTACCTCTAATGATATTGCAGCGAGAATATGTTTCTGGATTTATAGCAGTTGGTATTTTTGGTTTATCACAAATTGAACAAATTTTCATCTTGGTATATATTAATTATATTGAAAATGACGTGTGTAAATTATTAGAACAAATTACTATACACTTCCAAGCACAATAACAAAACTTAAGCAATAATTCAAAGTCAAAATATACAACAATTTATGTATATTTCCACTCTGGTACTGAAAACATATTCATTAAAATTTATTAAGTTTAACTGTTTTTAATTAACATGCTGAATTGGTTCAATCAATCATCAGTTTAAATAAAACCACAACCTTCTCCACCAACACACCATTATTCTTCTAACACCAACTAAACTTATATGTATCCTCCACTTAACTACTACACTCTTGCTAAACTATCACTAACAACACTAATTTTTCACGCACAAATTATGCATATTTCACTAACCAAAGAAAAAAAAAATTGACAAAAATAAAAGAAATCGTTGAGAAAATGAAAGAGCTCAAATTTATATATCTCGACGCAACGAAGTTCGAGTTCTCTTTAACGCTCGTTAACGAGACCGAGTGTGTGCAAGTACTACTCTCTCGTATAGTGTTAAAAAAGTCGAAAGAGAGTATAGATAGAGAGTGGGGGGACCAGCATTAACAGTAGCAGCAGGAGGAGAGAAAGAGAAAAAGAATGGAAGAGAAGAAAGAGAGGTCCGATCCTATATAAAATAAAAGTCGAGCAAGTTATAGTATACAGGCATGGCTATGCGCGCGCGGGCGAGAAAAGATCGCGCCGGCGCCGGGACGGCGCACAACTTTGCGCAATGCATATAAATACGCGTAGAGGCACTGGACCAACTATAAATGAGTTTTTTTTTTATAAAAAAAAACAAGAGAGAGAGAGTTGTTTGCAATAAACAATCAACTGAACTGAAGAAAAAGACAAATATACTTGAAGTTATGAAGGATTAAAGAGAAGGGAAGTTTAATGGCGATTCAATTGAAGGATGGAATAAAAAAAAAATTGTGCGTTGATCGGTGTAGAACGGTCAATTGGGTGCTCTGTGTGTGTGTGTGTGTGTGTGTGTGTGTGTGTGTGTATGTGTGTATTCTCGCGGCTTTGCGTAGTTGGATCAATCGACGCCTCTTTCAAAAGAGGACGACGAGAGAAGAGGAGTCGACGGAAGAGCCGAATTATATTGGTATAGACGTGCGTTTAAGTGCGGACTATATACGCGGATAAGTCACGCGAGAGAAAGAGAAAGAGAGATAAAGAAAGAGAGACTGCGTGCAGGACGAGATGACGCTTTTTGCTGTCGTCGCTTTTGTTAGTTTCATGATGATGGCTTGGTACGAGAGAGCTCTGCTTGAGTTTTTTTTTTTTTTTTTAAGTGAGATGAGCTTAATGATAGCTTTAAGGGGTATACTGAGGTGTTCTTGCGATCTTTGGATGATGGATAGCTGTTCTGTACTGGGGTTTTTTTTGGAGAGGGGGGAGTATATTTATAAACAAGTGGTGTAACTTTATAAAAAAATGAAATACGATAATTCGTAACAATAATAATTAGTGTCATTGTGAAAACAGATATTTTACCGGTATTTGTACTTGACAAAATTTGGTATTTCTCTTTGAGAAAGCAAAAAAGAAAAATGTAAAAATAAAAAAAAAATTACTATATACCTAGGTACCATTAAATATCGTTAATGCATCAAGCATGATAATTTTTACGCGAATAAACACATAATTTCCTAAGAAATCGTAATTTTCAATACACACGATCTTTCTCTCTTCCCCTCTTAATGGTCACCCCTCTTCTCGCTTTATTATATACCACACGTAATGTGTTGTGTTCCCTTCATTGTGAATTTCCCCGTAAAACTCTCGCGTACGGAAATCCTCTCCCCTTACTTCCTCCACCCACATACACGCATACACTATATATACAAGCACATAAACGCAAGCGCAAGCGATCAAAATAAAACGTATTTACCAAGAGCACAAGCTGCCTTATCGCCGTCATTTTTATATACGAAGCAAAGCAGTAAAGCTTGCGTTATTGCAACTTTACGGGAAGAGAGAAGAAGAAGAATAAGGAGGAGGAGGTATATAACGCGAGCAAAAGAAAGCCATTACCCCCCTCTCCCCCTTCGTATGATATCTCTGGGATGCTGAAGCATAACTCTGCCTAATAACACAAAGAAACCTGTGTGCCAAAGCATGTAAGAGAGAAGGACCAAACTTTGCAAGCGCTTGCACATCAGCAACAACAGCATCGATAAATATATCGCATCGAAATAATAATACGTGAAATCTGTGTAAAAGGTCTTTTTCTTCTTTTTTTTCTTGCTGTTTTGATAGCATATTATACTATCATACAGATAAGAAATACTTGGTGTTGAAAAAAAAAAAATGAGAGCTGGTTTTTGCTTCGGAGACGAACATAAATGGCTGTGGATCGTGAAAAATGTAAGCGAGAAAATCGCCGAGGGAAATGTAAATAAAATGCGTTCTGGTTTTATAAGCTATACATGTAAGTATGTATGTGTATGTATGTGTTGGATAAAGTTGCGCAACAGGCCATGGATTTTATGAGTTTAAGCACGAGGGACCGCAATGAATAAATATTAGACTGACCGAAAACCTGATTTTCTAGGGGATATGGTGTGTATAATGATGTGGATCGAGAAGTCTGGTTTGGTAAAGTTGATTGATTCTTTGATTATTTCACCGACTAGTTTGGTTTTGATTTGAAATTTGGATTATTAAATTTATCTATGATGATGAGCATTTTTTTTTTTTACAGAATAGATTTTATTATTTATTTAAAACTGTATTAATAATAACTTTCCAAAAAAACATAGTTTTATTTTATTATTTTTTTTTTTTGTATCTAGTGTTATCAATCTCTGGCTGGTAACAGAAAATAATCTCCTTTATTGCCTTTCACATCACCCCTACCAAAATCAATTACCCAAGTCAACCGCTTGGAATCAAAAGATAAGCCCCCTCCCGACACAACCCTCCTCTTCTTTTTTTTCCGCTAAAAACGAGATATTTTAGTTCAGTCACCAAAACTCATACAATAACAATGTCGATCACTGCGTGTGTGAGTTTCTTCCTTGTTTTATCGGGCGCAAAAATCAAGCTCCAAATTACCGAACGCGTAAATACGAAAAGAAGAAGCAAAGAGGAAAAAAAATAAAGATAGTCCACATGAAAAATCATGATTTTTAGTGAGAAGAGGGCTTTTTGGAGGGTGAGAAGAAGATATGCGAGGAGCTTGCAAGCGAATGAAATGCGAAGTAAAGCTTTCCTTAGAGAGAGAGAGAGAGAGAGAGAGAGAGAGAGAGAGAGAGAGAGCATTGCTTGAAATCCGGCAAATTGATCTTTCCTATTTTGTCTCTTTTCTTTTTCTTTCAAGTTCTTCTCTTAGTTGTATGGGTCGACAGGTTTAGCTTTTATTTTCTTGCGAGTTTTTTCTATACGAAAAAAGATCCTTTCTTTTCTTATCTAAAACACAGGTATTTTTTTTACGGATTTATATAGACGATTGATTTTTATTTAAATGCTAGATTGAAAAGACACGTGTAACGATTTTATTCTTAATTACATTCATTTTTTTTTAAATTGAGACACGATTATAAAAGAAAAAACTTAAGATAAGCTAGAGAGTAAAAAAAAGCTTGAAGTAAAGCTCAAGTCCAAAAAAAGCTCAGCGATTTATCGAACGAAAACGTGTACGCGTGTGTTTTACGTTGCGCTACTTTTCTTCAAGCACACCAAAGAATAAGAAGTCGAAGAAGAAAAAGAAGAACGATATTCTGCTGTCGATGGTTTATGGCTACGCGATAAAACCCAAAGGAGAAATAACTGCCAGAAAGTATAGAAAGCTTGAACACTGAGGGCCAAGTATAGAGATATGTGTGTGTAAGGAGAAGCTGTAAACGGGTTTTTCCCTAATTCCCCGGCTTCTTTTTTCCGGCTCTCAGGAGCCTCGTATGACGCTTGTGTGTATGTGTATGTGTGTACGTATGTATATGTGCTCTAGGGTCTTAGATTTTCACGAGCTCGCTTTTACATCCTCGCCCACAGCTTCTCTTCTGCCTACACACGATATCTTTCGATTTGACGGATTCAAAGTATATACGCGGGGATTGTGGATATATATATATATATATATATATATA
>JAPYZE010000088.1:0-68124 GCA_030522805.1 Leptomastidea abnormis
TTTTATCTGTATTTTATACAAACCGATATATATCGGTTTGTATAAAATACAGATAAAAATTTCACTATTTTTCGAAAAGTAAAACGTATAAATTTTCGTGGTAAATTATATTAAATTTTAAATGAATAATAATAGAATAGAAGAAATCTAAATAAAAAAATCTATGTACATGTAAAGTAATAGTTTTTAAATAAATGGTCAATATCTACGCAATTATAGTAATATATTTTGCAGCTTCCTATTTTTTAAAAAATATTGATGCAACAGTAAATCCCTGTGATAACTTTTACAAATTTGTTTGCGGAAATTTCATTAAAAATTATGACATTCCTGATGATCTAAATGGAATTACCATAAGGGGCATAAGGCAGGGTAAAATAATATCAGAAATAATAAATCTAGTGGAAAAAGAAGTAACATCAAACGACATAGATGCTGTTAAAAAAATGAAAATTCATTATCAAAATTGCATAAGTGAGTACATAAATTTAAAAAAATAATTAAAACAATGTTTATTTTTTAAGATTAGTCATAAAAATTTTTTTATTTTCATGTAGATTCAGATCGCGAGGAAGGCGTAAAATTTATTCTTAAAACTTTAGACAAAGCTGGTGGATGGCCAGTATTAAGTGGAAATAATTGGCGAATTGGCAGTCAAACCTGGCTAGATGTTGTTTATAAAATGATGGATTTAGGATATTCTGCACAGTTTCCAGTCAAAATCGATGTTAAGACAAATATGAAAAACACAAAGAAAAATATTATTACTGTAAGTTTACGAAATATACATTTTAATCAAAATCAAATGCATTATCTGGTAAAAAAACAAAATAACGTACGTGCTATACATTAACATGTTATGAAATTTGATTGTTAGCTCTCCTAAATATTGATGAAAACCAAGTTATCTGGATCTTTTCTATTTTTATACCTATTCTAATAAGTTTTTAATTTATTATTCTTTTTATTTAATATTCCTTCAACATTCAATTATCAAAATATATTTTACTAAAAATCTAAATAATTTTTTTACAGCTATCACAACCTCCTCTTGACATTCAGGATTCATTTCTCGTTGACGGTATGAATAATAAAATGATACAAGCTTACTATGATTACATGGTAGACATAGCAGTAATGCTGGGTGCTGATAAAGTAACTGCAGCCAAGGAAGTTGAACAGATTCTTAATTTTGAATTAAATCTTTATTTCGTTCGTACTTTTTATTCTACTTCCCGTATGACACATTTAATTATATAAAAGATAATATTTCTTTTAGATTCGAAGACACTCCCAATTAAAGTCTCGAACTTTAAAAATAGCAGAATTATTAGCTTTCTACCCCAACATTCCTTGGCTAAAATTAATTAATCGACAAATAAGTTCAAGTGGCATCAACGTGAACGAACAAGAACAGTTACAGCTAGAAAATATTGATCTTTTGATGCCTCTTGAACATTTAATAACCCAAACACCTAATCGCGTCATTGTCAACTTCCTCATGTGGCAGATAATCTCTGACTCGATTGAATACCTTCCCGAAGCCTTCCTCGAGCGTAAACACGTACTATCACAGCTAGTAACTGGAGAAACTAAACGACAATCACAAACAGATATCTGTGCAATTGATTTACTTGATGACTTTCCTGTAGCTATGAGTGCCCTGTATGTGCGACAATTGAGCCTTAAACCTCATGATCGAGAGGATGTGCATCAGCTTATTGTCAATATTAAACAACAGTTTCGCATCATGCTGGAAGAGGTTTGTAATTTAGATAGTAAGTCATTGTTTATAATATAATTCAAGAAGATTTTACGTTAATTCAATGCTTAAGGTTCACTGGATGGATGATCAGACGAAAAGAATGGCGTTAGAGAAGATAGATGCGATGAACTTCAACGTTGGCTTCTCAAAAAAGTTACTAGATGACAAAAAAATCAATGATTACTATAAAAATTTAGAGATTCAACGAGGTAACTATATGGAAAGCAAATTCAATCTTTCGCTGTTTTTCTCAAGTCGTAATTACGGTAAATTAAGGAAACTTGTGGATAAGAAAGACTGGACCATTATAAAAAATGTAGCTAAAATGAATGCCTATTATAGTACATTAATGAATAGCCTAGGTAATCGTAATGTGCTGTTTTTTGTATGCATTTTTGATTTTGTTATTTGAAATTTTCTTTCTAATTATTTCAGAGATACCTGTTAGTAATTTACAAAGACCGATCTATTATTCCCAGAGCCCAAACTATCTCAATTATGGAGCAATTGGTTCTACAATAGGACATGAAATAACCCACGGTTTCGACTTTACCGGTAAAAATTTTGATAAAAATGGTAATGAATTTGACTGGTGGCAGCCATTCGCCAGAGCGATGTACGACCAAAGAGCGAAATGTATCATTGATCAGTACGCTAATTTTACAATTGAAGAGATTGGAATGAAGGTATAAAAAACAGTGCATATTTTCAATTTTGATCTAATAAAAATGTGTATTAATTTTGGCTGTGGTGATTCATAACAGATTAATGGTTATCAAACGCTCGATGAAAACATAGCTGACAACGGTGGTTTGAGAGCAGCATATCGAGCTTACGTAGACTGGTCCGAGAAACATGAAACAGAAAGTGGCTTACCAGGACTTGACTATAACGAACGTCAGCTTTTCTGGATAAGCGCAGCGAATATGTGGTGCTCCAAAGAAAGGACCGGAGCGCTTATAAAGCGTCTAAAAGATGATACCCATAGCCCTTCCGAGGCAAGGGTTGTTCTACCTATGTCAAACATGAAAGAGTTTGCTCGAGACTTTAATTGTCCGATTGGCTCTAGGATGAATCCTGTACATAAGTGTATTGTGTGGTGATTAATCAACTAGATTTCACGTATAGTTTAATGATCAATTTACCTGATTTTTAGTTATAATTGTTGGATGCGTTGTTAAATAAAAATTGGATTTTTCTATCGACTGATGGTATTTTGGCAGCAAATATTTAATTGTTCATTAAAAGTGATACTGTAAATCATAATTATAATGGCTTTAGCTGATGTTATTGCGTAATTTAAAAATGTGTAAAAATTCCAGAACATAATTACGACCATTATGCAATGAATGATTATATTTATCAATTAATACATGAGTGTTAAAATAAGTTGTACATGTAAGCATGATTTTTTTTCTACACTGTATATACTTTGTTGAAAAAAATTTTTTTAAATAAAGAAAAATATATTTTAGTAATTGTTAAAATTACTATGGATTCTTTTTAGAACCAGCAAGACAATTATCCTATTTTTTTTCATTTTAAACGGTCGATTATTTTTTTTTTTTTTTAATATTATATTATCGAAGAATAAACATAACTAATATGCATTTTTCAAAAGAATTAATATATTTTAGTAACAAGTAAGAATTTTATTTTTAATAATTTTATTTAATAATAAATATTACCATTTAAGCGTTGATTCTCTTTCTATTATTTAATTTTTTTTTTAAGTAAGCATAAAAATTAATTGCACAATTAGACTTGATCGCGGTTACTTTCAAATTCAAAGTTTAAATCTTACGCTGTTAAAAAAAAATTAATATAAATATTAGAAGTTAACAATAAACTTCTAGTTTTTACATTAAATTTCATGTTTTTCTTAATAGTGTATGCTAAAGTGTACTAGTTATAGTTTTGACATGATGTGAACACATAAAAAATCGCTCTCATGAGAATGCTGCCTTAAACTCATTGGACACCAATCGGCAGAAACGTTCGTTTTCAGTGATTGATATAATTTACAGTGTGAGCGTCAGTTTTATAGACCGACGCTTTCGATGCTGATCCGATGCTTTCGGCGCTTACATTATAAACTATATATACTAGCACTCATAGAAAACAACTCTAAACAATTCAGTTTGAAAGATTCATTTTACTCTTGAGTGATTATAAAGTAATGTAAGTAAGCAGTGATTTTGGAAATTGAAGTTTTTTATTCTTCATTTTTTATTTTGACCAAAAACCGATTTATAAATATGGCAGTTAATATGTTTGGATTTTTCAAAGTTGATTGGAGAGAGTAAGTTTGGAAAACAATGCTTTTTCTATTTTTTATCGATCTTAAAGGAGCTCTTATTTATGTGTTAGCATGTTTATAATGTTTTAAATCGTAATATTACTTGTTTTTTATAGTAGCCCTAAAGTTTAAAAAAAATATAAAATTTTTTTGAAATATTATTGTTATTAATCAACATTTTTTTATGATTTTCGTAACTTTAGGTATAATGATGCATAATAAATATGCGAAAACAAAGATAAAAGCCCCCTAAAATATCTTGTTATATCTTATTATCTCCTACAGTGATTTAAGTATCTCCTTGTTCTCACAAAATATTATTCATCTTTTTGACATTGTTATATTATATGGAGATACATTTTTTTTAAAATTAAAGATACTTTTATTTTGCTATTAGTAAAAATCAAACAGTTTTAAGCTAGTACAATTTTATTTTGATTTAAATCAATCTGCTTTTCTAATCCTGAAATTTAGAAACACGTAAATTAACAGAATTTATTTACTTGACATTCATTTGTTATAAGAAATGTGGGTAGAATAAATAGTTACTTTTATAAAACGCATCTAAATTTTTTCAAGTTTATTTTGTTCCACCAACATTATTTTTATTCATTTAATTTTTTTACTTTTAGCAGATCCACGAACAGACAAATTCTTACAATTAACATATTATTAATCCTTTTTAGATTTTTAGCTGCATCAATCATAATAATTGGGATTATGAACTACAATTCCAACAGTGATTCTAATGATGGTAAGTTAAATAATAGTCCATGTAATAACTGCATATTAATACATAAAATGCTTTTATCGTTACTCTACTATATTGCACTGATAGAAAACCGTTCACAATCAAAAACTTTTTTAGTCAGTTTCGGGTTCTGACTAAGATACAAGCTAAAAAGTATTTCATTAACGAGAATAGTAACGAAATTCTAATAGTAAACGAATAAAATTTATAAATAATGTCGATTTTTATTAAATATACACATAAAAACTTTGCGATATTTTGAAAAGTAAAATTTGTAAACATAAAGATTTAGTGGTAAAATAAATTAAATTTTAATTTAATAATAATTTAATAGAAAAAAAAAACAAGTAATGAATAAAAAAATCCATAAAGTACAGTTTTTAAATAAATTGTCAATATTATATGCAATTGCATTAAATTATTTTGCAGCTTCTTATTTTCTAAAAAACATTGATGCAACTTTGGATCCCTGCGATAACTTTTACAAATTTGCTTGCGGCAAATTGTCTAAGTTTTCTGTATTTTTTGATTCTGACAATAAAATCGGCATGTTTGACAAAACGCTGACTGAAATGGCGTCAGAAATGGTAAATCTAATAAAAGAAGAAGTTAAACCAGATGACATAGATGCTTTTAGAAAAATGAAAATTCATTTTCAAAATTGCATGTGTAAGTATAAATTTAAAAAATTAATAAATCAATGTTTGTTTTATTAAGATTAGTCATAATAGTTATTTTCGTAACAAGGGCGCAAAAGGCATCATTCCCGCACGAGTTGTGATCACCACGCACGAGTCATCGATGAAGTCGCACGAGTGTGCAGACATGATCCCAGGAGTGCATGTAATTCAGGAGAAATCGAAGACGAGGTGCGGGGAGATCACACGAGAGAGGGAAGCCTGCGTCCGAGTTGCACACAATATTTTTCGCATGTCTGCACACTCGTGCGACTTCATCGATGACTCGTGCGTGGTGATCACAACTCGTGTGGAAATGATGCCTTTTGCGCCCTTGTTATACGAATATAACTATTGTATTTTCATGTAGATTCAGATCGCGAGGAAGGTGTAAGATTTCTACTTGAAACCTTAGACAAAGCTGGTGGATGGCCAGTATTATATGGAAATGATTGGCAAATTGGCAGTCAAACCTGGCTGGATGTTGTTTATAAAATGATGGATTTAGGATATCCTGCACAGTTTCCAGTCAAAATCGATGTTGGGATGAATAATATTATTACTGTAAGTATACAAAATATACATTATAAACAAAATCAAATGTATCACCTAGTAAGAAAAAAACACAATATACATACTATACAGGAACACATGTAAATAATTTTTATTGTTAGGTTTCCTATAGATATCGATAAAAATCAAGTAATCTGGATCTTATTTATAATTCTCTAGTTTGTAATTTACTATTCTTTTGATTTAGTATTCTTGCAACATTCAGTTAGTCAATATCATGATATATGTATTTTATAATAAAACTAAATAATTTTTTTACAGCTATCAAAACCGCTTATTAACATTCAAAAGTCATTTTTCGTTGACAATGAAGATGGTAAAATTATACAGGCTTATTATGAATACATACTAGACGTAGCAGTAATGCTGGGTGCTGATAAAGTAACTGCAGCCAAGGAAGTTAAACAGATTCTTAATTTTGAATTAAATCTTTATTTCGTTCGTACTTTTTATCCTACTTTCTTTATAAGACATTTAATTATGTAAAATTCAAAATTTAACTATTCAAAAATCTTGTTTTTTTTTTTTAGATTTTTAGTCTCGATTCTTCAACTACTTTCAATTTAAAAATAGCAGAATTATCAGCTTTCTACCCCAACATTCCTTGGCTAAAATTAATTAATCGACAAATAAGTTCAAGTGGCATAAACGTAAACGAACAAGAACTGTTACAGCTAAACAAAACTGATTATTTGGAGTCCCTCGTAAATCGAATAACCCGAACACCTGATCGCGTCATTGTCAACTTCCTTATGTGGCAGATAATCTCTGACTCGATTGAATACCTTCCCGAAGCCTTCCTCGAGCGTAAACACGTACTATCACAGCTGGTAACTGGAGAAACTGAACGACAATCACAAGCAGGGATCTGTGTATATGATTTATTTAATAACTTTCCTATAATTATGAATGCCCTGTACGTGCGAAAAATGAGTTATAAACCTTACGATCTGGAGGCTATGCAACAGATTTTTAGCAATATTAAACGTCAGTTTCGCATCATGTTGGAAGAGGTTAGTAATTTCGATAGTAAGTCATTTTTTAAAACGAAAATCAAGATTATTTTACATTAATACAATGCTTAAGGCTGGCTGCATAGATGAACAGACGAAGAGAAGTGCATTAGAGAAAATAGATGCGATGAACGTTAGCTCCTCAAAAGAGTTACTAGATGATCGTAAACTCAATGATTACTATAAAAATTTGGAGATTCAACGGGGTAGCTATATCGAAAGCAAATTTAACATTTCGCTATTTATTTCAAGTCATAAATACAGTAAATTGAGAAAACTTGTGGATAATAAAGATTGGACTGTAATAGAAAATGTAATTGTATTCAGTCCGAGCTACTGCCACAATACCAATACTTTAAGTAAATTATATTTTATATGTTGATCTGACTTTGTTAGATTATATGTTAAAAATTATTCATTTTTTTTTTTAATAATTACTTTAGAGATACCAGTTCATTTTCTACGTGGACCATTCTATAATTCTCAAAGACCACATTATTTAAATTATGGAGCTTTAGGTTTAATATTAGGACATGAAATAACCCACGGTTTCGACTTTACCGGTAAAAATTTTGATAAAAATGGTAATGAAGTTGACTGGTGGCAGCCATTCGCCAGAGCGATGTACGACCAAAGAGCAAAATGTATCATTGATCAGTACGCTAATTTTACAATTGAAGAGATTGGAATGAAGGTATAAGATATTACTTATTCTAAATATTGCAATAATTGATCTAATAAAAATGTGTATTAATTTTTGCTGTTGTGGTCCATTGCAGATCAATGGTTATCAAACGCTTGATGAAAACATAGCTGACAACGGTGGTTTGCGAGCAGCATACCGAGCTTACGTAGACTGGTCCGAGAAACATGGACCAGAGACTGATTCAAAAAAACTTGGCTATAACGAACGTCAGCTATTTTGGATAACCGCAGCGAGTATCTGGTGCTCCAAACCAGAGAACGAAAAGCTGCGAAAGACTCTAAAAGATGATTGCCACAGTCCTTCCGAGGCAAGGGTCGTTCTACCTATATCAAACATGAAAGAATTTGCCAGAGACTTTAATTGTCCTCTTGGCTCTAGGATGAATCCTATAGATAAATGTATTATGTGGTGACTACTGTTTCCAACAAATTCTCCTTTTTTGACACTAACAAGTGTATTTCTGAATGGGACTCGGGGAGTTTATGAGCAGCAGACGCTAGGAATCGGTTACCTATACGCTCTGCCGAGTAAACTACACCAAGACTTTGTTTGACTAAAACTTTGACTGATAAATGTATTGTTAAATGAAAATTGTCTTTTTTTATCATATGATAGTATTATTGCAGCATTGATTTAATTATTGTTAATTTATTTCAGTACTGTAAATAATCGTAAATTTTTTAGCTAGCGTTGTTGCGTAATGTAAAAATTTTTTAATTCTAAGAAGATATATACAGATATTATGTAATTAATGGTTATTCATCGATAAATACGAGAATGCCGAAATAAGTTGTACTGATACTCTTTATATTTTACTTCTATACTTTGTATTTTTCTAATTGTATTTTCAATAAAGATTAAAAACATTTTATAATAGTTTTCAATCATTATCGATTCTTTAAAAAACTGTTAAAATATTACCCATTTTTTTTTTTTTTTTTTACAATTGATAATTTTTTGTTTTTTTTTTTATTTCTTAGTAATTTTATCAAAGGATAAAACATTTCCATTTAGAATTTTATTCTCTTTTCCGTATTCTTAACTTTTTTTGATTACGCAAAAATCTTTTGCGCAATTTTACTCGACTGTACATACTTCTACAATCATGGTTCAAATTCTGTACTGAAGGTCGGAAGCAAGTATAATTATATATGGCGAGTACAACAATCACTAGAAACGTAATCAAAGCTCAAATAAAAAGTTAACCAACGAAAATTTAACAATTTAAAAAATAAAAAAAAAATTGATACATTTAATTACTTTCATTGTAACAAATGAGTAATACAAAATTAAAAAAAAAATCAATAAGTCAATTACTTTCCTGCTTATAATTTCAAAGAAATTTTGAAGACGACACCAATGTAATAAGTCAATTATAAAACACACCAATTTTATTTTTCTCGCTATAAGTTTCAGTTACATGAGATGAGCGCTATAATTGCTCTGGCAGGTAAAAAAAAAAGTTATTTTTGCATGATTGCAATTTACAATTTATAATTTTCATTCCAAGTTTATTTACTCGCATAAGCCGCCGTATATGTTAGTTTCTCACTTCAACGCGCTGTAATATCGCAAAGTCAAGAAATTATACGATACCAGAACGCGATTTAACATAACTGATGAATCTATTCACGCTCTAAAACAAATAAATCAGCTAGACTGTTTTGCAGCTAAATGATACACAATAGACTGCATTGATGCATCATTAGAGTAAATATATATATATATATCTCTTTATAGCATAGTATAAAACGAGTACATGAAAACAAAGCGCTTATACATATATAGGTATATCGAAGTTATGTACGAGAACTGAAAAAAAAAAATCGATTGTTCGGAATCGATGTTTGTCAACTTACATTTTTTTTTCCTTTTTTTTATTTCAGCAACTTAATCGCTTTGCTTTTCACGACAGTAAGACGATATCAAGGCTTGAAGTGATAAAGCTTACTTAAGAATGGAACTGATAGAGTTCGGTACGGTGTCCATTTGATTAAAAACGAGTTAAATTACCGATACGAAATACTCATCACCATTCCTCTTCTTATATACACTATACTACCATCAACCTCGATTAATTGTTATTAATTATTTTTTTTTTTTTTTTTTTGCCGCGTAACGTATCGTACGTACCGAAGACATACGCTCGCGAGAACGCGGTATTAGTCGACTGTAGACTACGAACGCGTAAAGTGCATCCGCGCGCGATTCCCTACTTGTATATATATATTTTTTACTTTAATGTCTAGATACTTATAACGTTTGTGTTCTCGACATCTTTCGTTTTTTTTTCTTTGTTTCATTTGAATCGTCGTACACTTAAATACTCATTTGTGATTATCGGTCAAGTATCATTGTGAACGTTAACGATATATAATATACGATGAGGTTGACAAATAGGAAATTGTCGTTATAAATAACTAATTTATCCTTGGTGTTATTCCAGATTTTTATTTGAACAGAAAAAAATAATAATGTATGGTAATACTAATCGATGATATTTTTTGTTATTTATTTTTTTTTTTTTACTTGAGATAAGCTTGAATAATTTATCTGGTTTGTGAATAAAGTGTTTTATTGTGAATTTGTTTGTAAACGTATGATATAAGAAACATCATGGCTCGCTCCGAAAAACAGAATTATAGGTAAAAATATTTTAATTAATTTTTTTTTCTTTTTAAATAATAATAATCAACTTTTTTTTACGTAAATATATAGATTTGTAGGATACAGTGTATTAGCAACTTTTATTGGTCTAGCAATAATTCTTCAATGTTGTTCGGTGAAAGCTGCAAGTATTTCGCGTAAGTTAACTACGTAACATGTTACGTACATATATACATATACAAGCACCTGCTTTATCATTTACATTTGACTTATTTCTAAAATTAACTTGTTAATTAAAGTATTTATTGAAAATACACGCGGATATAATCAAATAACAGATTGTTTTTCTAAACAAATCATTCAATTTGTTTTATTTTTTTGTAGGTCGGTGGAATCAATTAGATGATTCGTGTGAAGATTTATGCATAACGACTGCCTGTACTATTGAAGGTTACAAATTTATTTTTGCTTTTTATAATGAAACACGTTATTTTTGTTTTTTTTATTTTATTTATTACTTAATACTTTAAAGTTCAATAATGTTAATGATAATTTATAATTTAATATACAGCAATACGATTTTTAAATATGATGGATGAAACTGTTAATCCTTGCGACGATTTTTATAAATTCGTATGCGGAGGTTTTATAAAACAAAAAATCATGCTTGATCAAGTAGCTGTTGTCAATCCTTTTACTTTGGCACAAGCTGAATTATCCAATGAAGTATATCGTGATATTTTAAGTCCAATATCATCAAGAGATATAAAGACTTTTAGAAAAATTAAAACATATTACAGAAATTGCATGAACCGATGTATGTGATATAAATAATTTAGATGAAAAAAAAAAATTAGGTTCTTGTATTTTAATACTATATTTTTTCAGCACGTGTAGAAAACGAAGGTATAACGCCATTATTGAGAATTTTGAAAAAAATTGGTGGCTGGCCATTATTGATTGGTAACAGCTGGAATGAAACAAACTACGACTGGAAAGACACTGTGTACAAAATTAACGATCTTGATTTTTTTGTTTTCTTTCCTGTGATTTCAACAATTGATCTTGATTATAAAAATTCATCAAAATATATTATAAAAGTGAATATCAATATATTATATATTCAAAATCAAAAGATGTTAATTAAATAGTATAAATAATAATTTTGGGACTCATAATTTTAGATACAAGATTGCGTGACGACCATCAGTCCATTATTTTTATTAAACGATCCAACTCATAATCTACTAAAAGCTTATTATGATTACATGATCAACATAACTGTATCCCTTGGAGCAAACAAGGAAGCTGCACTCCAAGAAATGAAAAATGTTCTTAATTTTGAAATTCAATTATTTAACGTAAGCTATGACAAATCATTAATTTTCTAAAATACATTCCATATCTAGTAACAATAATTTAAAAATTTTTTTGAAACAGACAAAAACACCACCAGAAGAATTACTCAACGTAACCGAATCCGACAATCAAATAACAATAAAAGAACTAACAAAAAAATATCCAAGCATACCATGGCTAGATCTTCTAAACAAGGTATTCAATCCAAGCGGCATCTTCGTAAACGAAACCGAAACTGTCTTCATCACCGATCCAGCCCATTTAAGTAAATTGGAGTCATTATTGAAGCAAACACCTCGTCGCGTATTGGCCAACTATTTAGCTTGGTACGTAACTCACGTGACTCTGATGTACATGCCTGAACGTTTACGCGAAGCAGTACTTAACTTCAACAGCATAGTTGAAGGTACAAAAAAATCAATGAGTAGAGAATCGTGGTGTCTTAATGAAATTATGGAAGCTTTTCCTATCGGTATAAGTGCAATGTATGTGCGGAGTCATTTTAGTAATCGGATTCGTGGTAGTGTGGCTGAGCTTGTGAGCAATATCAAGGAACAAATTCAGAATCAGCTTAAAGAGGTTGACTGTTTAATTTTACATAATTTTTTACTTGTGTTTGTTGCATACTTTGTTTATAAATGATATTTTTTAAAGGTGGATTGGATGGACGAGGATACGCGAGCAGCTGCTTTAGAAAAACTCGAGGCTATGGGTATTGCAATTGGCTATGCTGATGAACTGATGGATGATAAAAAAGTTGATGACTATTACGCAGATCTTGAAATAATTCCAGGAAATTATTTAAGAAGTGCTTTTAATGTAAGCTCATTTTTGGTTAAGCAAAATTATAAGGTGCTACGTAAGCCGGTTGAAAAAAATCTTTGGACCCTTAGTCATAATGCGGCTGTGATTAATTCGTATTACATATTGCAGAAAAATATTATAGGTAAGAAAAAATTAATGGAAGTTTACTAATTAATAAATCATAGGATCAAAATGGAAATGCTTTGATAAAGTTAAATTTAATATAATTTTGTGTACTTTCAGAAATACCAGCAGGTTTCCTACGCTCATTTTTCCGAACGGATAGGCCAAACTATTTAAATTTTGGTGCCATCGGCAGTATAATCGGCCATGAAATAACTCATGGATTTGATAACCAGGGCCGCAAGCACGACAAGGAAGGCAACCAGAAAAATTGGTGGCATCCAATTACCGAACAAAAATTTTTACGTAAAGCTCGATGTATCATTGACCAATACAATAATTTTACTATTCCAGAAATTGGACTAAAGGTACATTTTAAAAATTTTTAATTTAGATTTATCTTGATAAGATTAATAATTTTACGTATTTTGTAGATCAATGGTGCACGAACGCAAGGTGAAAACATCGCTGATAACGGAGGCTTCAAAGCTGCATACCTAGCATACAAAAAATGGTCAAAAAATCATAACACAAGCGAGCCTTGCCTGCCTGGTCTCGACTACACACCAAGCCAGCTGTTTTGGATAAGCTCGGCGAGTATCTGGTGTAGCAAGCAACGACCAGAGTATCTACGCGATATCGTTACGTCAAACGAACACAGTCCCGAGAGTGCAAGAGTTATCATACCACTTTCTAACATTGACGAATTTTCTAAAGATTTTAATTGTCCTCTGGGTTCTAGGATGAATCCTATGAATAAGTGTGTTGTGTGGTGATTATTTACTAGATTTTTACTAATTTTGTGTGTTGAATAATAATTGCGATTTATGATTGTAAGTAGAGTAAATTTATTGTGAATAATGTTAGTAAAATGCGTCTATATGTATTATATATGACTTTCTTTCATAACTATGTAATGTAATTAAAATGACTGCGTTTTTTCCTCAGTATAGATAATAATGATTTTTATTAAATAAAAAAAATTTCCTTAAAATGTGCAAATTTCTTAATAAAGTTAATTAAATTAAACAAATACTCCTTACAAAGTTTAATTTATACACATTTATATTTTTGCTTAAAATAAATAAAGTGAGAATAAATTAAGCTATTGAATTACAACTCATGCAGATTAGACTAATTTTTTGGGTACTGGTATTTGTCAACAGACAATTTTTTGGCAACTAGATCACTTCATCATTTACAGTATTGTATTAAACTATTCCCCTTTCTCCCAAACTTTACACCAAACATAATTAGAAAATTTAATTTATGGGGGCGGTATGGCTCTGTTTGATTTCAAACTAGTTTAATTTATGATTGGGTATATTCCCCTTCTCTATATCTATCATTAATCGTAATGTACGCATTAAAAAATGAGATTTAGTTAGGCGTAGACTGTCAGCGAGTAAGTAATGTACGTTTCGACGCACCTCTTGATTTTCAAGGTAACGATGCAACTTATGTAGTTTTTGTTTTTTGTTTTTATTTAAATTTAGAATTTTAAGAATATAATTTAATCAGATGGCAAGAATTGCAAAGTTTATTTTTACAGTAACATCAACGAGTCAAAAATTGTCTTTATAAATCTTTATTTCGTATGAAATAATAAACAGCTATACGTTTGTTGAATTAATAAATAGTGTCTTTGAATATTTGTCTGCAAAAATTAATTGAAGGAAACGATGTCACTTTTACAAAAATTTAGGTAAGAATATTTTATTAATTTTATTTCGAATTACGTTTTTAAAAAACTAATAATTTTTAATGCACGTAGACTCGGAGAATACAGAATGTTCGCGACTTTTATTATCCTAGTAATAAACTTTGAATGTAGTTTTGTAGAAGCTGCAAGTATAGCTGGTAAGTTGACTACACAATATGTTACGTATACGAATACTGTTTTATTATCCGCATTTTTCTAATTTATCCAATTACGCTGTGTCTAATACACTATAATTTTAAAATTAAAGCTTTAAAATTACTTTTTTTTATATTTATGGATGTAAATTTTTGATAAATTAAATTATATATAATACAATTTTTTATCAAATTTTTAAATTTTTAAATTTTATTTTGAGTCTTTCCTCTAAATATCAGTATCTAATAAACCTTGTGATTATACTCTCACACGTGTTTTTCTTTTTTATAGATCAGCGAACTCAAAATAATGAAGCATGTGAAGATGTATGTACAAACATAGTTTGTCGTGCAGAAGGTGAAACATTTAATTTTATTAAGTAAAAAGAAAAGAAAATGTAATCATACATTATTTTTTCTTCACTATATTTTAAAATTACATGTAATCACATTAATATTAAATAAGATTAATGTATAATATTTAAAATGAAACATACAGCTGAAACAATATTGGAAACCATAGATGAAAGTGTGGACCCTTGCGATAATTTTTATAAATTTGCATGTGGAGGTTTTATAAAAAGCAAATCCATAACCGAGGGTATGGTCGCCGTCACTTCTTTTAGCGAAGCTCAAACAGAATTATCCTCGGACATATACACAGACATAATAAGCCCAATATCATCGAGTGACTTAAAAACGTTTAGAAAAATGAAAACTCATTACAAAAACTGTATGGATAAGTGTAAGTTTGTAAATAACTAATTTTAAATTTAATTTTAAAAATTTATATTCTTATTTAACTCTACATTTTTCTAGCACGCATTGAAAGCGAAGGTGTGACGCCTTTATTTCAAATTTGGGATAAAATGGGTGGCTGGCCTGTATTAATGGGAGATAACTGGAACGAGACAAATTACGATTGGAAAGAGGCTGTTCATAAAATTTACGATATTGGATTTGATATTTTTTTTCCAAATATTATGTCGATGGATATTGATCTTAAAAATTCATCAAAATATATTATAAAAGTAAATATTTGATTAATTTAATTAATGATTAGTATAAATGCAGACAATAATAATTTTGAGTATTATAATTTAAGATACAAGAAACCATAACGACAATAAGTCCTATATTTTTTATGGAAGGTTCAGATAATAATCTACGAAAAGCCTATTTTGATTTCATGATCAACATCGCAGAATTACTTGGAGCAGACAATTCATTTAGACTTAAAATTGATATGAAGAGAGTTTTGGATTTTGAAATTGAACTATTCAACGTAAGCAATAATATTTAACGAACATTTACAAAAAAAAAAAATTTTCACTCTAATCAATAATTAAATCTTTATAATAGACAAAAACACCAGCGGAAAAACTAGTTAACGTAACCGAATCTGATAATCAAATAACTGTAAAAGAATTATCATTAAAACATCCAAGCATTCCATGGCTAGATCTACTAAACAAGGTATTCAATCCAAGTGACATTTTCATAAACGAAAATGAAACGGTTGCAATAGCCGATCCAGACCATCTTTATAAATTGGAAGCTTTGCTAAAGCGAACACCACCACGAGTAATAGCTAATTATTTAGCTTGGAGTATCACACACATGACTTTAACGTATATGCCCGAACGTTTACGAAAAGTAGCATTAAATTTTAAAAGTATCGTTGAAGGTACGGAAAAATCAATGAATCGTGAATCTTTATGTTTTAATGAAATTATGGAGGGCTTTCCAATTGGTATGAGTGCAATGTATGTTAGGAATCGATTTAATGATGATATACGAGATAGGGTGGCTGAAATTGTGGATAATGTTAAGGAACAAATTCAGAAACAGATTAAAGAGGTTGGCTATATATTCAATTATATATTTTTGTAATTATTGTATGTTTATTTTATAAAAGTAATATGTGGGTTTTTTAAAGGTTGACTGGATGGATGAGGATACGCGAGCAGCTGCTTTGGAAAAACTCGAAGCTATGGGTATTGCAATCGGTTATGCTGATGAATTAATGGATGATAAAAAAATTGATGATTATTATGCAAAACTAGAGATTAGTCGGGGACATTATCTTAGAAGCGTTTTGAATATCACTTCTTTTATAACTAAACAGAATCGAAAATTATTGGGTAAACTGGTGAACAAGGATTTTTGGACTCTTAAGCCTAACGTAGCTCTTGTTAATGCCTATTATTTGGTTCAAAAAAATGTAATAGGTCAGAGTAAATCTAATTAAATATATTTTTTATTAAATTTTGCATTTACCTACGTTCAAATAGTAATCATAATTTTTCTAAACTTTTAGAAATTCCAGCTGGTTTTCTGCATTCATTTTTCTGGTCAGAAAGGCCAAATTATTTAAATTTCGGTGCGATCGGCAGTATAATTGGCCACGAGATAACCCATGGTTTTGACCATCAAGGTCGCAAACACGACAAGGAGGGTAATCAAAAAAATTGGTGGTTACCGAGTACCGAACAGAAATTTATGCAAAAAGCTCGATGTATCATTGACCAATACAATAATTTTACTATCCCAGAAGTTAATTTAAAGGTATGTTTTAAAAAATGTTTTTATCTAAATATTTTTCAAATACCCTAAAACTCAATTACACTTGTGTGTATATACTACATAGATTAACGGTGCACGAACTCAAGGTGAAAACATCGCAGATAACGGAGGTTCCAAAGCTGCATATCTAGCCTATCAAAAATGGTTAAAAAATTATAACACGAGCGAGCCCTGTTTACCCGATCTCAATTACACGCAAAATCAACTATTTTGGATAAGTTCGGCGAGTATCTGGTGTAGCAAACAGCGAACTCAATTTTTACGTGATATCGTTGCATCTGATGTGCACAGTCCCGAGAGTGCAAGAGTTGTCATACCACTTTCTAACATTGACGAATTTGCTAAGGATTTTAAATGTCCTCTTGGTTCTAGGATGAATCCTGTTCATAAATGCGTTGTGTGGTGATTATTTACTTAGGTTTATGTATAGTATATTCGTTACGAAAATGCGAACTTTTTGTACAACTCGGAATTATAAAGATATCTATTTTTGTCAAAACCAATAAAGCAAACAATCATTTCGATGTATCCTTACTGTATTTCATTTACATAATAATACAATTATAAATAAAACATTACGTAAAACACACAAGTACCTTTTTCAGGAATTCCCACGAAGATGTACATATATACCAAAATATGCAGCTCGATTATTATATAGCTGACACTGATCCAAATATCTAAATCAAAATCCAAATATCTATAAAGGTCAAAATAATTCCAAAAACGGTCGATAATTAGGTTATATTGTTAAAAAACACACACACAAACACAAGGTAATTAGTTACACTCTATTTCAACGATATATTACTGGTTATGTATACTTTAAACTCATTACACCAGAGTATGTTAAAGAAACAATCTCTCTTATATAAGTACTTATATTTCTCTATTTTCAAAGCAATAATTAACTTAAACGTAATGTTTTTACACACTTATACTCCCAATCCCTTTCGATCCTCAAAAAATACGCGGGACGACGACGAGCCGTCCGTTTTATCAACTGCTGCATATCGAACAAACTACTGCATAATTCCGCCGCTACTTCAACAGTGCGCCACAATCGGGGAAGGTTGATAAATATAGATATATTGTTTTATACAATGCAGTATTAAAAAAGTCAACAGAAGGTGCAGACATAAAGTGAGTGTCTGTCAGTGCACAAAACAAAATAAATAAAATTTTACCGTGTCAATAAGTAATAGATTATTATTTTTTAATAACCATTAAACGTCGTCAACTCATTTTAAAATCACGTTTTCGAATGTAAGCAAGTGGTGACACATTGTCAGTTTGTCTTTTGACAAACAATATCGTAAAAAAAAAATTAATTTTTAACTCAAAAGGATCGTAAAAATTTATAAGGATGAGTTCAGGATTTATATCAGAAAATGAGATCGCCGAACAGAGGCGTTTACGACAGGAAGAATGGGAACGAGTTAGATCAGCTGATCAGCCTTTAGGTTAGAAGTTAGAATATTTGTGGTCTTATTTTTTATTTTTTTTTCTTTTATTTTATGATTATTTATTTCATGATTACACCTTGAATACCCTTTTTTTATTAATTTAATTACAGAGGCTCCCGAAGAGGCTTATGATCCAAGGTGTCTTTATGATCGGCTGCAGGAGCAAAAACACAAGCGCGATAACGAGTATGAGGAGGCGCACAAGCTCAGTAAGTTATTGATTTCATATAAGTATGCAGACTGATTTCGTTTCGTAATACCTACTTATTTTCTTTTAACGTTGACGTTTATTTTGATGAGAATTTGTGCTTTTTTTTTCTATTAATGATTATTATTGTGATTTGTAATACTGATGGCTACTGACATAATCTCGTAATCGAAAACGGAGTCGATAAATAATCAATCGCTTGTTTATATTTATAAATTGAATGGATTAAAAACAAAATTAAACATTTGATTTTTGATTTTCTCTGTTGGCTTAATTGATTGTTTACAAACATTGATGAACAATTGTTTCTATCAAGTTAACCATCAATATTCACATTTTTGTTAGTAACTGTGTAGACATCAAAAAATCTTGTTACTGTTTTCCCAATTTATTAATTATACAGTAATAATTTATTATCATGGATAATTCAGGTATTTTTTGCTAATTTATTTTATCATTTGTAATGTATATAAAAAATGTCTTTTAATTGATAATCATCAAAACCTTAAATACTATGTAATATAAACATTAAATGTATAATTCTAATATATTATATTTATTGCTACAGAAAACATGATAAAAGGTCTTGATGATGATGAAGTGGAATTCTTAGATTTGATAGACAGAACCAAAATGGCTGAAGAACGAAAGAAAAATTTAGAAGAAGAGAAAGAAATGCGAGACTTTAAGGCAGCTGTTGCATCTTTACAAGAAAAATCTTTGGATGAAAGGTTAAAGCAAGAATTAAAGCAACCTCAAATCAGCAGTAAGTCTACAACAAGGTAGTTATCAATATTAATTAAATTTTAACACAGTTAAACCTTAAAGTATTCACATTGATTTAATTTTTTTATTTTTTAATCCCGTAGTAAAAATTCACAACTAAAGTTGCTTGCTGGAGTAGTTAAAAAGTCTACTAAGACTGATAATTGTAAGTACAAAATGAATTAAGTCTACAGTTTTTTAATTTTTTCTTTTTTTATCTTTACTATTGCAATTTATATATTAATTTACAAAAAAATTTGGTTTTTAGTTTAATGTGTTTTTTTTTAATTTTATCATAAGTCTGTTTTCTGGAAAGTTTTAATTATTTCAAAATGTAATTTTGTAGCAATAATAATATGAATAATAATTTCTCATTTCTTTTATTAGCTTCCAAGGGAGTAAAAAGAAAATTGTCAGATGAAGATTCTAGCACGATAAAAGAAGTTACTCCAGAAAAACAAACAAAAGAAAGTAATACTCCAGTGACTGTAGGAGCATCTACAAAAAGTTCAGATTTACAAGTTGGTGCTCTTAAATGTGTAGCAATTTTACCAGGACTCGGTTCTTATGAAGATTCAAGTGATAGCGATAACAGTGATTCAGACTCTGATCAATCTACAGACTGTAAACACAAAAAAATTGATTTGTTGGGACGTGTAATTATGCCACCAAAAGAAAAAATAGAGCAATAATTTTTCTTATTGAAGTTATTATTTACAATATAAACATTTATTACTTAAATAGCAAATTACAAAATTTTTTGTTTAATGGCATTGAATGTCTCTGAAGTAAAGTCACATCACTTTATTTATACTAAATAAATATAAAAATTTTATAAAGTTTTTTTGATCTCTTTACATAATTCAATTCCTTTTCATTTGGCACAGCCAGACAAATTGCTGTGTTATTCTTTGCTATGTTACCTATTAAAGTTATTTTTTAATAGACATTGAATGCAGTTTAATATAAAGCATATTGTTGTCCAACATGCGTTTATACTAAAAGAAAATTATTCAAAATTTAATTAATATAGATGAAGCATATTAGAGATAAGTAAAAAATTATACCTTCAATTTTTCTAGTCTTTTTACCTCTAATTTGGATTTCATAAAGATTATTTTGCCGCTAAATTTTGACAAATCTTTTACATTTGCTAAATAGTATATAGAAGATACTTCATTCTTAAACTCTGCTGGAATTATACGATTTTGAATATCTTCAGGTGTAAAGTTAACAGGAGTGCCTCTTATGTACTATCTACTATATAACTGTTATTACTTGCAACCGGTTACTTTTAATTTTTTTCCAAGAAATTTTATCTTCAACTACATTGTACAATAATAAATAATCAAAAGTTATATAAAGTTAAAATAAAAATTTCATGTATACTTACAAGTATTTTCTTCGACTACTGCTTTAAGAGCATTCTGTGAATCTACTTATTAGTGCAAGATTCCTCTCTCATTAAAAAATATATAATTTTTCAAAATGTCGGATTACATTGAAATTTTGCGTTGGGAGTTAAAAGAATTACATCGTAAAAAAGATCAGTTTATTATAGAAAAAGCAGAACTAAAAGCAGAGTTGGTAAGTGATTTTTCACTTTGTAATTTATACACTTTTAGGTTATTTTGCTTAGCAATTATCTATTTTTTTATAAATATGCAATGTACTTGTCATTCTAATGTACATGTAAAAAAATATTTATTGATTTTATTGTTTGCAGACAAAGATAACAGAAGAAGGTAATGTTGCAATATTTTTGCTAGGGTTTGGTAATTATATCAGATGCGTAGAAGAAATGTATTGTCCTCAATGGTTAATGGAAAAAGAAATGCAGCATTTTGAAAGATGGATGATTATTCTACAGTAAGATGATGAAGATATTTTGATATTTCTAGCTCGCATGAAAGAGTATGAATTGAGTCCAATTAGATTTTGCCAGATTATGGATAAGTTTTACAATACTATAAAATCACCATTTGATGAATATGATTTTGTACCTGATATAAATAATGAGACTACTTGGCAACAAATTTTTTCAAAGTTACATTTATACAATAAAGACTCACAAAATTCAATGAAAGTAATTGCAAAAAAAATTACAATGACAGATAAAGGTATGTACATACACATGCTAAAATCAATTTGTTGCTTTACTTAATTTTGAATTTTTCTTTAAACTCTTTGTGTTTCTACAGTTTTTTCCAATATCAAGGAACCGTGTGGGCTTAAGGAAGCATTACTTTATCTAAGAGGCTTTCCATGTGAATTTACGGAGGAGGACATCAAAAAGGTAACTTATATTTTTTTCATTGATTTAATCATTCTATAACTTGAATTAAAATTTTTTTTAGTTTGTCAAAATTGATGATTGTGCAAACGGTATCAAGTATGTTTTTCTTTTCAAAGACAAGTCAAAGGATAATAAATTTAATGGAAAATCACTCTTGATCGTGGAATCTATAAATGTTGCAGGAAAACTCTTTAAGAAAATGGTAATATAATTTTGAATATTAATACATTATAAATATATATATTTATAATTCTCTTCATCTGTACAAATTTCATTAAGCTATAATATGATTTTATTTTTTAGTATGGACATAGGTTTAAGAATACCAGATTACATATTGAAATACACAACTGGTTAAATTAAAAACAGCATTAAAAATGATCACAGCTGCACCTTTTAATCCATAAAGTTTGTTATTTAAAAATAAAATGTGTTGACAGTTTATTTTTTCTTTTAGTAATTGGATTTTTTGATTTAGTGATGTAAATACATATTTACACTATTAATTTAACAAAGTATTTAGTTATACTGTATGTCAGTGAATCATAAAAAATTTTTTAAAAAGTATATCTTAATTCAGGTGTTTCAATATTAATTTATGAGTCAGAAATTTAAAGAAATGTTTGCTAGAATGAAAAACATACTTCCGCTTCCAGTCAAAGAATAATGATATTGATATAAATTTGATAAGTGTTAGTCATTAGAAAATAATGCAAGTGCTGTTCAAATAAATTGATTTCTACTTTTTGGAAAATGAATCTATCAACACTCTGATTGGATGTTAAATTAATAAAAATAAAATAACAATGGCTAGGAAACAAAAATTGTTGTATTTGCAAAAAAAAAGTGATTTTAGATAAAAAAACTATCAAAATAAAATGTGGGTTGGTAATGGGTATAAATAAACACTACTCTTGTCCTAAAAGAGATAATTGTTTTAAAAATTGCCTAGCATTTGTAAGCGTTGTTGAACCATATATTACTCGTTTATTAGTACCACCTCCATTTTTTTGCTGAAAATTAAAAAAGTAATATTTTAAACATAATTAAAAAAAATTTTATTAAAAAATTAAAGTAATCTGAATTTAATATTTATATAATAGTCGAACTTCTTATTGCATATTTATTATAGTAAAATAGAAGATTTATAATTTTTATTACTTTAAATAAATATTTATTTCTATCAATGACTTGAAAGATTTAATAAAAAATTTACCTTTACATAATCTATTAAATTTTGATATTCTATGTAATTGCCACCTCCAACAATAAAAACTATAGCATCTTGGAATACTGTTTTATTCTTTGGAATTTGTTCTGAAGGTTTTAATTGTTTAGGATCTAAATAGCTATAATCTTCAGTTTGGGCCGACTGTTTCATTTCTATCAGTTCATCCACTATTTTGGTGACAGGTAAATTCTAAAAATTGCAAACATTGATTACTTAATGTGTAACCGCAAATGTAAATTAAAATAATATACTTTTCCGCCCTCCGGCCGGGGAGCGCCAACTTCTCAGCCGCTGCCCGAAAGGAACTTGTTGCTTCCCGGCTGCTACGGACGGAAAAGTATTAAAACGCACCATGGCAGGGAATAAAAAAGCCTTGGTTATCTAACCAGGTTAATATCCTTGGGATCTGAAACCTTCTTTACTTCTCCTGCCTAGATGCGTAATATACTATATATTATGAAAGTTATATAATATAAATTAAAATTTCTTACGTGTTTTTTAACAACAAGATTCTTAACACCCTCCATAACAAAGGAAGAACCCTGATTCATTAGTTTTGAAAACATACTAACAGTTTTAGTTCCTCCACCTTCATAACTATTCTGAACTCCTACCATCTTCATATAATTTCTAAAATTTTAAAAAAACATTTAATTAGTTTTATGTGCTTATATTTTGATACTAAAAAATCAATTTGCATACCTCAATTTTTTCAAATACATCAAGGGAGTCAAATCACATCCAATATTCGACAAAGCTGTTTCATGCTTATTATACTCGGCATCGGGTAGATTCGTGCACAAATAATAAATGATAAAAAGTCGCAGCTTGTCATCAGGTAGACCACACTCTGGGTCATTAATGACGTCGAGTACGCTACGATCAAGAGTCTGTTTGCTCATAATTTTCTCCTCTATCTCAAAGAAAGTGTCAAGTCGGCGAGTTTTGATTGCATTCAGAATGCCTGTGGCTATCGTCGTGTGCATATCGATCATTCGTTTCATCTCCAAAAGCTGTGGCAGTGAGTTCACTGCACTGGTCAGCTTTGCCGTATTGTCTGTCACCATTGACACTGCCATGTCGCTATCGTTATCTATACCCTGAAAAAAGCATATAAAAAAAATTAGTTCGGCTGATTTTAATTATTGACGAGAAACTTGATTACATACCATAGTACTTTTAAGTCTTTTAACTTCCTGCTCGAAGCCACGATATTGTTCAAGCTCCTCTTGAATAGCTTCGGCTACTCGTGGGAATGGACTACCTTTGTGGTTTGACCAGAATTTGTCCGAGCAGTCAAGCTCGCAAGCTCGTGTTTTAGAGCGCGCACCTCCTGCTGCTGATTTGCCTGCGCTTTCTTCTACCACTAATCTGTTAAGTGACAATTCAAGAACGTCGTGCGCTAGAGCCTGATACGTCCAAGTATGGTGGAGTACCGTAGCCATATCGATGCTGCGGTCGAGGATTATCAGCAAAGGTCTTTGAAAACTAAAGAAGCCAAAATTTTATGTATTATATTTATTTTTATTAAATTAATAATTTATTTTACCAACCTAAAGTGATTAGTTCTAAGGCCTTCACCTTGGAATAAAGTATTTCTAGAGTCCCACACATTTTCTCTTAGTTTTTGATCAAGCTTCTTTGCCACCATTTCAGCAGCATTTCCTTTAGGACACCTAATTATTGGCACTGAGCCTAATGTTACAAAGACTGAAAACAAACTATCAACAATGATATCCATGATTTGATCCATTTCAGTGTCTTTCATTTCTCCTTTGTTTATGGCTGCAAATCATTAATATTTTTATAAAAATTTAAATAAATAATTTAGATGTAGGAAAATTATTTTTGAAATAGCTGTTATAAGTAACTTACAATGATAAGAAATAATATCACTATTCTGATGCCGAAGAATAAATAGATCATCCTCTAAAGTTATAAAATTTAAATATTGATCAAAAACCTGGAAAAATATTTAATTATTAATAAGAAAATAAGTTACATTAAAAGTTTAATAATTCAAGTTATTTTATAGCACCCATACTTTGTGGATATTTGCTGTAACATTAGCCATTATAGCAGCTGAAGCTAAATCTTCCATTTTTTGCCTTGATATAGGAGATATAAAATTGAAGTGATATATATCATACAAATTGTTTTGTAAATCTTGGCTTATACGTCCAATATTTTCATCAGTTGGAGCACAAAAGTAAACTGCTGGCACCTCTGGTATAGGATCTCTGTCCGTATGCAATTGCCTAATAAATTACAAAAAATATAATTACAATTTGGATATTAAAATTTATAAATCATAACATGATTCATTTGTTAAAGAGCTTATTTGTTGTACTTTACTTACATGTGAAGCGTAACTCCATTTTCTCTAAGCTCTTTAATTGATATTAAAGGTGATATAATATCCTGTCCTAATCTATCATAAATTAACACTTTCCATACTGGCAATGTACCTTCTGGTCTTGGATCAGCTTCATTTAAATTTAACATCTGCTTCAAAGCAGCTGCAAAAATATATAATTTAAATAACACAAAATTACTTCCAAAACATAGATGAATACATTTTTAAAGCCTTTTAGCAAGATAAAAAAATAATTATAAAAACTTCATGCATACTTGATCTTACAACACCTCAACAACATTGATATATTAATAAGAAAATAAAATAATTATCTCGCATAATTGAAAAATAAGCATTTAACATCTAACCAACGTTAAAGTAAGTACTTGTAAAACTTAGAATCAAGCAACAAAGTCACAGCAAGTATTCTTATACAAGCAGCTGTTTAATTTACCTATTTGCATTTCCCTAAGAGAAGCCATTGATACTGGTAATTAGCTAGCACGGCCAGCCGTTCTTAAAAATTAAATAAATAATTCGCTAACTGATGTACATGGGACTGGAGCAACAACAATACATCATCAATATTCTGTATATCAAATTATTAACCGCTATTGGTACTATATATACAACAGGGAAAACATATGACGTTGACAGCCATTGACCACGTATTCAATTGTGATATGCGTCTGCTATATTGCTATTATACACAAAAACATATATAGATATATTATATACAGGTATTGAAGACCACCAATTGCATCAGATCAGATCACGGAATTACAAAATCTTAAAAAACAGTATACATAAATTGAAAAGTCAGTCAATCAAATTATCCCATCACATTTCATTGTTTCTTATTTACATTTACGTATATATTTACTCCCTCGCATATATCCCACAAATCGGCTTTTGTGAAATTGAAAACCTACACGCGGCTAATTAAAGAAGCTCTCTCTTTCTCTCTCTCTCTCTTCTATAAATCCAATTAACTAACCCAACCAACCACGCAATTTACCATCTATATCGCATTTGCAGCGTCCCTGACATTACAACACACACCTACACACAAACACTAGCGTAGTAGCGTAGTACAAACATCAACACACCCACACATAGTATGCTAAAAAAAAAATTTGTAACCCCATCCGCGCGTCCTCCCTTTGACCTGTATATATAGCTCCGAAATCTCATTTTATCGCACAAAGCATGCCCTATATACATCAAGTTAATCAAATTTTGTAAAATACATAGAAGACTGAAATAGAAAAAGGAGAAAAATAAAAAAAAAAAATAAAGTAAGTGAAAACGTGGGGGGGAGAGAAGGAAAATATATAGTTTGTGTGCAGTGTAGGTATAGGTATTACATAGCGGTATAATAATAAAGGATGACGAGGGGGCGGTCGTAAGAGGCGCCAGTCAACAGGGCGACATCGCACTCGATCACAGAGAGACTTTTGCAATGTGCACACGGATGGATGAACTCCTTCTCTGTCTGTGAAAAGAGCAAAAGAAAGTAAGAAAGAAAGAAAGAGAAAGAAAAAGCGCGTGGAATGTAACAGGTAAATTCTCGGCCTTCTCGTTTCTCTTATTCTTACCTACCTACTTATTCTTCAATCCACGCGCGCGGAATTGCTATCTGTGATATATATATATATATATATATATATATACTCTATGAGAGTTTTATAAACAATATCTCAGTCTACTGTGTATACATATATATACCAACTTTTGTATATTGATATAAAACAAAAAAAGCAGAGAAGAAGCCGCGGGTGCGCGCCTCCCCCGTGATATGGCGGAAAACCTTGGCAAACGGCCCTCCAAGGGCATCCTCAAAAGCTCCAGTAGTTTTGATAATCAAGAAGCTCCAAGGTGAGTTACTTTTAATTTGTGATTCATTGGTTTTTATGATTGGTATGTGTGTGCGTGTGATTGTGATATTTCTGGATATTTGGAAGCTGAGAATGATTTATGGTGAGAGTGTTGATGTCTTACGTTATTTTCTTAATTTAAATAATTATGGCTTAACTTGGTACAGACTTTTTCGCTTGTAAATTTAACTAGTTAATCAACTGTTAATTTTTATATTATGAGATGTGAGACGTCATAGTCAGAAATAAGACATGCATAAGTTTAAAAAAATAATAGCTGTCAATATTAGAGAATAATGTTTATAAAAAAGTTATTACAATATTTATTGTAATTTTTATGACATATTTTTAATTATTTTATGCAGCCGAGCAACAAAGGAAACAAAATGGGATGAGATGAACATTATAGCAACACTACATCCAGCTGATAAAGATTATGGACACATGAAAATTGAAGAACCCAAAACTCCATATAACTATGCTGGTGTAACAAATGAAGATCATTTGGACTCTTCTGCAGTTGCTTCAAAGTAAGTTTATAAATATTATTAAACTTTTGATTTGTTGTATGCTTTAGCATTCTTGTTATTTGTAATTGAAAATATATTATAAATTATATAATATGAAATAATTTGCTTACAAAATATGCTTTAATAAATAATTTTAATTACAGATTAGCAAAAAATGTAAATCCAAAAATATTTGAAGAATCGAGTGAAGAAGAAGATGAAGAAACTCCAGAAGAAACAGGTAATATAATTTTTATTACTTTTGTTGTTAAAAATTTTCAATTAAATTTTTTTTTCAAGCTTATATTACAAAAATAATAAATTCTGGAATTCTATTATTTTTTTTAGAAAGGAGAAAAGCTTTTGAAGCAAAAAGGAAAGGTCACTATAGAGAATGGGAAGCTGTACAACTAGCACGCAAAAAGCTCATGGAAGAAGATGATGATGAAGATGATGACAACAATGCTGAGAATGTAAAAAATGCTGATGGTGATGATGATGATGACATAACAGAATCGGAAGACCAAGAAGAGGATCTGGATAATGAGAAAAAAGGAAGTGATGAAAAGACTCAGAGCAAGTGCGTGCCATTAAGTGAGAACTAAAAAAATTTAGATGAGTGGCATGGCAATAAGTATATTGCGTATTTTGTCACTCATTAAATTGACCGTAAAAATTGATATTTTTTATTATTAAAAATATCTTTTGTGATCTTTTTCGCTTTTTTATATATACTAAGTTCCTTGTATTTTTTTACAAACTTGGAAAAAATTGTATATAATTGTACTAAATTTTTTTTAATTTGCTTGAATCGCGTGAATTGATATCTGTATTGTTGATATGAAAAAGAGTTGAAAAGAACTTTTGCAAATAAGTATATACTACTGTTGGAAATTAAGGATTTGCTGCCAGGTTGTGCCAAATCTTTTTTTTTTATTTTGAAGTTATTTACAACTTACTTAAAGTAATTAAAAATAATTACTACTACAATATTACATCGATGACTAGATTGTATCGCAAAATTTTAATTACTTATTTAGTAATTTATAAAAAGTTGAAATTCTTTTATTTTTCACTTTATTATTATTATTAAAAATATATTTTTTTGTAGAATTTTTTGATTATCTCAGGTTAGCATATACAATCAACAATAATTCATACATAGAAAAATATAATTATATATATAAGAGTTTATACAGTTATATGTACAATTGTGTATTACATAGGCTACGTATAATTGCATAAAAAATAATTTATATATAATTTTGCATATACATTTTTTCCTAGGAGTATACCATGGAACTTTAACGCTTACAGCTTGTAATATAAAATAAAATAAATCTTTTTTATTACTTTTTTCGTAACGCTTGCAATCGCTGCTAGATCGTGACTTACAGTAAATTTAACAGATCTATGTTGTAATAGGCAATTGTTGAATATTATTGTGATAAAAATCATTGTAGAAAGTTCGTCCATTATAAAATAAGGGTGGAAGTACCCTTTTTGGCATCTTCCAAGTAAGCAAAACATAATAAATAACACCAATAAAACTTTATTATAGTCAAAAAGCTTTTCAAAAGTTTACAATATTTACGCTAAAACGTAAAAAAAACGTAAAAACCCAAAATGAAGTCAACAATGTAAAATATTTTGTTTTTGTTAATACTAATAATAGTATATTTTTGTGTTGTAAATAATGAGGAATTCAAAACCCCATTAGAGTACCTATTAAATAAAACAAAGCTTAGACGATACTGTTCAGATATATATAAATGCAAATAGAACTATAAATGAAAGATAGCGATATATGTATGTCGTAAAAGAATTTATTAATATTGTGAAAAATGAATCTACTTTTTATTTTGACATTAAATTTGAGTAATCAAGAAGATTTAGTTTTTTTTAAAATGGAAACTATTTTTACTTTTTCTAGACTAATTATATGTACGTTTTACTTTAGTAAAAAACTTATGACTTTTACTGTGTTTTTTGACAGAAAGAATTTTATTGTCAACTATCTAAAAGAGACTGGAGCCAGTCGAAGAAATGGTTGTTGTGAATGTGCAAAGAAGAAATTCAAGAAGTAACTATTTAATATTGCTGTACTATTTGAGCATGTGAAAATTTTGAAAATCAAAATATATTGAAATAGAAAAAAAATATTTACGTAAATAATTAGTTTTTATTCTTTATATTTTTTACATTTACAATGTATATAAAAAGTCTACAGGTATTTACAAACACTTCATTTTATCTATGTACATGTATGCAGTATTTTTATTTCTCAAATGGACCTTTTGAAACAAAAATATCCTCTTTTGGAATTTCTGCCTCATTTTTTATTTCTGGTTCTTCCATAAAATCTGTTTCTCCTTCCGATTCATCCGAATCTGACATTTCTTCACTTTCAGATTCCTCTAAATTTTCCAATGATTCTGCACTTACATTTTCTTCTGTACTTTGCGATTTAATTGGATCGATGGGTAAACGATCGCCCCATTTACTTGATCTTGCACATCTGTAACATGGCCTTTAAGAAAATATTAAGTTAAAATTATATTTATGTATAAAACAAAAATAGTTTTATGATTTATTTGTATATATTAGAAAAGATTTAAGATTTTTTTCTTACAATCCGTATTTTATTGGTGTAAATATTATTTCCTCTAGTTTTCCGTCTGGAGTACAAGTACGACATCGTGCACATTTTGAACGAATGATCGTTGGTCGTACTAATCGATGCCAACTGTCATCATCTGTTCGTTTTGATCCTGCAAATTAAAAACGTTATTAAGGAATAAAAAAAAAATAATCTCATTTAAATTTTTTTTTCTTAATCCTTAAAAATATAATTAATTACATATTAACAAACCTTTTTTAAAAACTATATAAGTGTAAAGTTCTGGTTTAGAACGAGTGGGTCCTAGTAAAGGCAAAGTTGCATGGTGCACTAGAAAGTTGCATGGTGTATCAAAATTAGAATGTTTTGGACAAGGATGTTCATGAGGGCACTGAAAATTGGAAATTTATTGAAACCAAAATAAAATTAAAGGCAATATATGAAATAAAACTTACTGGAGCAAATATAAAATAATCTGTTTTAGTTTCAAGATTTTTCATTACATGATCAACAAAACTTCGAGCCTCACTTACTGCCTGTTAAAAGAAAAAATATAAAATTAAATAAATAGTTTAGAGAGTGATCTAATTCTAATATAACATTAGAAAAAAACTTTCTTGAAAACCAGCATTTGTTCCTTGTTCAACAATGATTAAATATTTGTTTGTCTTTTTCCACAATTTAGCCACTACTTTTAGACGGCTTTTCATATCTGGCATGTCCATAAGAGAATAAGCACTGATGACGATGTCATACCTAAGCTAAAAAATATAAAAAATTGATTGAGTGAACGTTTTTTTTTTTTTTGTTATAATGTATTATCATACATCTCAAAGATGAGTAAATAAAATATTTACATTGGAAAAAGGGAGATACTGTTTATAAAAGTGACTTTTGATTTTGTGAGGAGAATGTTTCATAATTTTTTCTGAAAGATCAAGCATATCACTGGAAATATCTATGCCTAAATATTCAGTAAGGCTTCTTTTCCAATGGGTTTGAAAAGCCCTATGAACAAAAAAAATTTTAATCATTTTAAAATATCTTTTACAAATTATTATTAAATAATTTGTCTGATTTTAATAATTTAAATTTAAATTATTTCATGAATAATAAATATTTATAAATTTTAAAAATATAAATTAAAATTGTATTAAAAATTTCTAACACAAGCACACTCTTTAGTCCACTTACCATAAGGCACTTCCAACTCCTGATCCAAAGTCAAACATTGTTTGAGGAACAAAATCTGGGTCCCTTATCTTTATCTCTTGAAATATCTTAAACAAAACTGCATACTCAGCAGCACTTCGAGCAACCATATACAATAAGCTTCTATGCTCATTATATTCCAATGCTTTCCATGCATATAACTGGCTTTTTGCTAGCACCGTAACCCTGCCTTTGATAATTTTACGTGCATCTTCAATATCGTTTTCTGTGAAATCCTGCTTATTTTTCATTTTTCGTAATAATAATTTATTTTCAACTTCAGAATATTTATTTTTTACATCATGATCCTCAGGTGGTAAACGTCTACTGAACAAATAATTAGCAAATTGCTGGCTTTCTTTATACACTTGTACCCTTTCAACATCTGAAAAAGAAAATTTTAAAATTATTATGTATAATTTGTAAAAATACTATTAATATAGAAAAAAATTTTTTGACCATCTAAACTCTGTCTCATTCCTTCTAAAGTCCACTCAGGAAGTTCAATCATGCTACTTTTAATAATACCTGGATGACGTCTAGGTTTAATTTTTTCATTTAATATCATTTCTTCTATACCTTCTTTAAGTTTAAATTTTGCTTTTGGATGTATCTAATAAAAATTGATAATATTTAATATACATGTAAAGAGATGTTAAAAAAAAAAGAAAAATTTATTAAAATGTTTATATTACCCATCTTGTTTGTAATCTAACATTAAATTTCAAATATTTAAACAAACACGATGCTTTCATTATGATATTTTTAGTGACCTGTTATTTGTGACTACTGTAAGACATCAACTATGCCACATTTTATTGTTATTAAAAATAAATTAAACATCCATTTAACAAATTTAATATGATCATGTATACTTTTATAAATAGATTTTTTAATTCAAGTATTGAAAGCTTAGATTGCTGCAAAATATCCAGTATAACCTGCAACATATATATTAGAATTGAATCATTTAAAAGAAATGATTGTTGACATGATTAATAAAATTGATACATAATAACATTGACTTGATACTTTTAATATTAAATTCACTAACATTAAGATACTTACATGTTTATAAAAGCGAGTCAATGAGAATCGGAGCAAACGCACGTGAAACGATCGAGAATGAAATCTAATCAAAATTAAATAACTTAATGCAAGGTTAGGTTGTAAACACGAATTTTTCGTGTCTGCTTCTGCTACACTGCAGTGCACGTTTTTTAACCGGGACGACATATATTTTCAATAAAAGCTTAAAAAAAATTCGCGAAAATGTCGATCGCAGGTCGATTGACGTTTAATCTGCAGTTAAGAAGTGTTTTTCGTAATGGTAAGAATAATAAAACGTAATTAAACTTTACATTTATCAATCTTGGACTTCGGTTAATCCGCCGATAACCTAAACAAATTTCGGAGTCGATTGTTATTAAAATGATCTTAATTATTGTTAAAACAAAACAATTTACTATTTCAATCACAATTAATTATTTCAGCTACCTACGAGAGCCGTTGCATATCAACGACTAAAATAACTCGAGACAATAGTGTGCAAAAAGTTGAGGAAGTTCAACAACAGATCCAACCCACCTTATTAAAGGAGGTATCACCGATAAAAGACAACGTGACCGAGGCTCTAGAAGATCCAATAATTGAAACAATCCATCCAACCGTACCTGCGGCTATATTAAATTATCGATATGCTTATCCAGAATTTTTACCCGACCCAAATCCTTTACATCGTAACTGGTTACGCGAAAAATTCGAGCGTCAGGATATGCTTGCTCGACGTGCTCATGTTGAAATACCCGAATTTTATGTTGGCTCGATCGTTGCCGTTACACACTCGGATAAACATGCACCTGACAAGGTGAATCGCTTCCTTGGGATTTGCATTCACAGAAAGGGCTGTGGTCTTAGGCACTCGTTTATACTCAGGAATGTTATTGATAAACTGGGTGTTGAAGTTCACTTTGAGATGTATGATCCAACTATTCAAAAAATTGAAGTTCTCAGGTATGTTTATTGGAAATATAAATTTCTGAGTTTGTCATTGATGTAAGTTTTATTGTTACAGGCTTGAAAAGAGATTGGATGATGAATTGTTTTATTTGAGAGATGCACCGCCAGAGTATAGTACATTCCCTCTGGATATGGAGCCTGAGTATCATCCTGAAGGTATGCCAGTACCTATTAATGATATTAAAATTCCCTTGAAACCAACACCTTGGCATGAAAGGTGGGAGAGGAAGAATTTGCAAGGGGTTATTGATGTCATGGGTATGGTAAATGAAAAGAGGCAAAGAAAAGCCGCTTGGCCAATGCATACTAAACCTTGGGAAAAATATGATCTAATGAAGAAATACAGGTATGGAATAATATATATTAGTGTTATTTAAGAATAATTTTTAAGTTTTAACTTGTTATGTATTATGAAAGACATAATTTTTTAAAAAACGTTTTTTTTATTTAAAAAAATGACATTTTTTTAAATAAAACTGAAAAGTTTAATTTAAAATTTTTATACCTTATATCTCGTTATTAAACTGTTTATTCTCTAGATATAACTACTTAAATATTTTTCACAAAAAAATTATATATCAATAATTCAAATAGCTTTTTTTTAACTTTGTTACACTATTCCATGTTCTTATTTTACAGGGAAACCATTCCTGAAGAAGAACAGCTGGAAATATTTTCTGAGATTGAAGATAAATTACATGAATTGGAATTGCACCGTCACAAAATGAAACGTAGCAGAACATTTGTTAAACCAAAGAAAACAGGATAATTTTATAACGAATTTGTATATTATTGTAAAAAGATTTTTAATAACCTAATAAATTTACATTAAGTTTACAGATGACATGGCAAATTTTTTATGCAATTACGTATTAAAAAAGAATAATTAATACAAAGTAATACAAAAATTTTTTTTTAATTATGAAACAGTTGTGATTTTTTTACAGCACACTTTAGTGACAGATGATTCTCTATATTAAAATTACAATTAAAGGTCAATTATATAGTTTTTGTTTATTTATTTACAAAAGATATCTTTCTTCACTAGCTCGTCGTTAATAACACTACTTGCTTATTTAAATAAGATCTTTCGGCTTTTACAAAATCTTAAAACACTATCACTACAAGATTTTTATGTATACAGTTTAAGTCAAGAAAATACAAAAACCTTACATCCTACAATTTATTTACTAATATAAATTCCAAAAGAAGTATAAACTTAATCGTTTAATCACAAAAATTTATCGAAAAAATTACTTTGTGCAGATACAAAATAATTAAGGTGACATTTATACAGGGAATATCAGTAACCCTAATAGTAACTGAAGTTGTGACAAATGATATATTCTACACTTTTATTCAACTCTGAAGACTTGCAAGTACTAAAAATTGAAAACTTTGTAAACTATTTTACACTTTAGATGTACAGCTTATACAAGCAGATATATTGTTTTTAAATTAAAATAAAAATAGCTATTAAGATGACAAAAGAGCTACATTTATCTCTTTCACCATTTTAATGCGATAGAGCATTTTTACAAGGTGCTCTTTGGCTAGTGGAGATGTCGAGTACCAAACTGGACTATCTGGCACGCAACTTCGCTCAGGCAAGAGATAAAATACGTCGTTTCTCGTTTTTACACTTTCCGGACTGAAATAATAAAATGTTTGTAATAGAATTAAAAACTCTGCTATGCTGTTAATATTGTTTAAATATAAAAATTACATAACACTAACCATTTGGAAAGATAAAATTCGTACAACTTTACTGGGCACCGCAAAATATCATTTTCATTTTCTTGCTGTTCATATACCTTTTTCTTTTTTGAATTGGATTCTGAAAAAAAAGATATATCAAACGTTATTTTTTAATGTTATTTAAGCAACAGTAATAAATTCAATATTTTTTAATTAATTTACCAAGAGTTGACTGAGGTGGATAAAATCGTAATAATACGTTTCTTGATCCAGACACTTTACCGCCACCCGGTACAGTTGGATTTCGTTTCCAATGCTTCATTATATGAGAAAAGGAAAGCTGCATGTGCTCTTCAACAGTCTGTAATATTGAATTCATTAAAAAAATTGACTAATTGATATGTAAAATTAATAAATGATTTAAAATTCTAGATGCCGTTTAACTACTTACCGTTAAGTTAAAATGTTTTGTATTAAAATACATAAGTGTGTTAAGCAAAACATGTGGTGAATGTGCTCCTAATTGCTTGCATTCCCATAAATGTTCTTCTTCAACCCTCGTAATAATGCGAGCTAAAAAAAATATGTTTACAATTGAAAAAACGTTTTAAAATTAATTAAAATTTTTTCATGATTGATTTAAACTTACGAGCATTATCGTAAAGAGAAGCAAACTTTTTGGCAATTTCATTGAGACAATCAGTGAATTTTTCATAATAAGCATCTGTAAAGATATTATCTATCCTATTATTTTCAAACAAATATTGTTGAATACCTGTAAAATAAAAATTAGTATGTTATAACATTCTTTATTTAGCATCAATTTAATTAAAAATTATTTTTTACCTAAGCTTAAGTAATAAATAGTATCTGGTTCATATTCTGCTCCATTTGGTTTTCTTAATTCTTTTACAAACAAACAAAGCGAATAATTCAGCTCATCAGCCGTCAATTGAAGCAAATCCGTTTTAAATAGCTTTAACTTTCTTGTGGGCGTGCTTTGTTTTTCTAGCTCTGCATTTTTGGTGATAACCTGTGAAAAATATCAAAGTTTGATTTTAAAATATTTTAAAAACTTTAATTACATTCAACTTTATAAAATAATATTTCCGCTCACCCATTGTCGCCAGGCGTTGACACCATATGTGTACTTAAGAGCCATATTAGCATCAGGTCTTTCCCCACATTCTGATAATCGAGCTGATATTGAAATTTGATTGTTCGTAGTAGGCAACAATGCAACATCATTTGAACCAGCTGACCGCCTACCCCGTTTGCTAGGCATGCCACGCGGTTTATAAGAGCTGCCGCGTTTACGTCCTCGACCAGTATGTACTCGCTCTGGTTGAACTAAGCAATTAAAAAACAAATAATTATAAATATAATTATTGACATCCAAATAATCATGTTTCTTTAAAATAAACAAACCGTTGTTTTCTGTAACTTCTTCGATTTGTGGCCGCTGCGGAGTTTGAATCGTGCTAGGTGTAAGCGCTGTATCAAGATCGACGGCCGGTTCTTCTAGTTCTCCGGTAGCCATTTTCAAGGCAATTTGAAGCATATCTTCGCCGAAAGCGTTTGTCGAATCCACTGCTTCAGGACTGTAGGAATCAGCTGGAGCTCCGTCGTTTACTTCTCCATCGTCCCTGTCGTTCAATGCACATTATTAAATTAACGATTAAGTTTTTCATAATGTATGCTATAATTACAATTATCTTATCAAACTGCAATATAATTGCAGAGATAAATATTTTAAACATATGTCACTTATAAAATGTCAAATTAAAAAAATGATCCATTTTTTCTGTGAACAATTGTTTAAATAACAATTAAAAAATTACAAATTATCATACTTTTAAAAATAAACTGCATTTGTAAATTAAAATTAGGTAAAAATCAAGATAAATGTATTATTTTTAAGAAATTTACAAGCCGTTTTTGTTTTACATAAGAAACCAGCCATTGCTAAGTCAACAACCCTTTTATAAATAATCAAAACAAATTAATTTTAACTCTGTAATAATAAAAAGTAAAGTTCTCACCTGGCATCGTCATTAGAATCAGAGTCGCTTTCGTTTTTCTTTTCGGTTTCAATCTCTGCCATCTCTGCCATCATAAGTAGCTCAGCTTCAAATGGATCAGAGGGTATTTTTTCTTGTATGCGTTTGAGTTCCTTGAAAATGCCTTTAGTACTGTTTCGCGTCGTCGGAATGAAGATAGGCACAGGTATCGGTATCGGTATTGGCACCGGTACGGGGAATGGCATATGGTACATATGCACAGGCACAGGTATACAAATAGGTACCGGCACCGGTATAAAAACTTTTTCTGGTGCGTCAGTTTGCGTTGATTGATCGTTGCGGACCGGCCTTACCGATACACCCTTCGTATGGGTTAGTGGTCGACATTGCGTCATCTTATTTCCGACCTCAACGGGCGATGTAGGCCTTGTAACCACTTGCTGCTTGTAAATTACCTAAAATATAACAAGTTTATATTTAATTATTTATTATAACGAAAAAAGAAAGTTGTAAATAAAGATTGATTCTCACAGGAGATGCATTTTGCAGAGTAATCGGTTGTACGGATGTACCGATACTTGTTTGGGCATTTGACAATTGTACCGTATTTGGAGCCTGACCATTAGCCATCTGTGCAAGACTAGCCACCGAGGAGATTATCGGCATTGTCTTTTTCGGGGCAAGTGGTACGAGATCCGACCCTGAAGCTCTTGGATGCTAAAAATAATATTAAGAAATTGATATTTTTATAAGAAAATCATAAATTAAAGAGAAAAAAATCAAAACCAACCGGTGGAGGTTGAATGACTCGTTTTGGTATGCCGGTAGGCACAGGATCAGAAGGCGCAACTTCGCCTGTAGGAATTGTTATTGGTGACTTTGTATATTGTGATTGGAAGTTCATAACACACTTATACGAGCAAAAATTGCGAATTGTTGCATCGGACATAGTTAAATGATATTGAGCTTGTGAGTATTCTTTACAGAAATCGCAAAGTATACGCCGTGCCGAGACAGCATTTATTGATACCTGAAAAAAAAAAAATATTTTTCAGTTAAAATATCATTAATATTTTAAAAAATATTAAAAAGTTTAAATTTTTATTACTTGATACAGCGTTAAACAATTTAAACTGCACATCATCATGACTTGTCCCGATTTCAACTCTTTTTTTATCATATCAAAATTGTACTTTTTCACTTTACACCAATTGCAAGGAACAATTTTCCGATTGGTTATGATAAAGACATTTAGACAGGTTTTATTACAAAATGTGTGCGCCTCGTCCTCGTAAAACACAATGAAACCCTTTTTCGTTGGTAACTGAAAGTACTTTTTACAAGTAGAACACTGATCTGGATCAACTTTGTTAACGAATTTAAAAGCGGCAAAACATGGCTCGCTGCAAATAGCTACCGCAGGATTACGTTCAATTTGAACCTCGCAATGCATCACTTTTTCCTTAAAACAAAAGAATAAAAATGCCTTCATTTGTTATTAATATATACTGTATCATAAATAAGAAAAAAAAAAAAAATTTACCTCTTGACACACTCCGCAGACTTTTTTTTCTGGAGTTGGCGGCTCTGTGGAGTTCATTTTTGAGTATTTCTCCATACAGTCTTGTGTGCAAAAATCTTTAAATTGGCCTTTATCACCCACAGGAGCTAAAAAACCTTCTGTACCTGCGCTAATATCTTTTTGACAATAGCTACAGACTTTTAGGCCTTTCTTAAATTCCTCCAAGCAAGTGGAACAGCAAAACTGCCGCACATCGTATCCAAAGCGTACGCAGTACTTGCCCAAACTAACCGGTTGTACCGCGCCGTTACAGTTCCGACAGTAACTGCCGTATTTCGTTTGAAATTTACCCAAGCATTCTTCATTACAAAATTCCATTGTTTCCCAAGAGAGGTTGCGTTCGTCTTTAGACTCAACGATAAGGAGACAGTTAGCGCAGCGCTTTTCGCGCTTTGAATTAACGCCTTCACTTGGTATATCAGTTGACTTGTTATTATCGTTGGCAAAGGCTATTTTACACTCATCTGAACAAACGATGTAGCTCTTCGTACCGACTCTTACCTTAATTGAACATGGCTTTTCTTTTGAACATTGCTTGCAGACATCTTTGGCCGAAATCTCCTCTACTTCTGAATTCTTAGCATCGTCATCTATGTCTATGATATCCGATACTATAGCTGGAGCATCAGGCGATTTCTCAAGGTTAACCTGAATGCCTCCTGGATCAGCCGTCAAAGCTGCGATTTTTAAGCCGGCAGTATCGCTAGTTTTTTTGTTTGGCTCAGAATCTTTATTACTAACTTCACTACTTTTTGCAATTTCACTTGTTTTGGGAAATTCGCCTTCTATGAGGATATCGTCTTCTTTTTTTTTTTCAGCAGTAGAAATGTCACTTGATTTTTCTTTACTTTTATCTTTTGTAGTGTCAGGAATAATACAAAGTTCATCATCTTGACCTGGCAAAATAATGGCAGTAGATTCATCACTATCCTTTTCTGTATTTTTTTGTAATAAAGTTTCGGATGATTTTTCAGTTGGCTTTTCTGCACTTTCAACAGCAATTTTTTCTATTATTTCCATTACTTCTTCTGTTACTTTATCGGTTATTTCTATTATGTCTTCCATGGATTTATCGGCTGTCGTTTCCATTACTTCTACTGGTGCTTTTTCTGTTACTTCTTTTGTTGTTTCTTTTGCTGCTTCTTCAACTGCCTCTTTTGTTGATTTTATACTTTCTTTTTCGGTTGCATCTTCTGTTACTTTTTCTGTTGCATCTTCTGTTACCTTTTCTGTTCCATCTTCTGTTACCTTTTCTGTTGCATCTTCTGTTAACTTTTCTGTTGCCTCTTCTGTTGATTTTTCAGTTTCAGTTTCTTTTTCTGTTTCTTTTTCTATGTCATCTTCTGTTACTTCTTTTGTTGCTTCTTTTGTAATGTTTTCAGTTGTTTGCTTTTCAGTGATTACTTCACTTTCCTCTTCTTCATTTGTACAAGAAGTATCCTGGAATATTAAAAAAATCATTATATTATCCATAATAAAAAAAAAAAATTATTATATAATAATTATATATTACAAATATTAAAAAACAGATTTATAATTTTTCACAATATACCTTTTCCTTTTCCTCCAAATTTTGGATTTCTTTACTTCTAACATCTTTTTCAACAGGTTTTGGACTTTTCTCAGTTCCTCCTGAATCTACCTCCATAGATTCTTCAACACTATCGATTTGGTTTGACAAACTATCACCTCCAAATGGATCTACAGCTTCTGATTGATTGTCCAGCTGAGAATCATCTTTTTCTTGATTAATTTGAACAAACTCTGTTTTTTCAATTTCTTGGTTTTTTTCACTTCCCAAGTCTTTTTCACTTTCACTTCCCATTTCTACATCATTGCACTCTATAGTCTGTTCTGCTGATTCTTCTTGTGATAATTCTTTTAAACTATCTTTTTCTGTTACCTGTGTATCACAATTTTGTTGATTTTCAGCATTTTGATCTTTATTACAACATTCTATGTCATTTGAATTCTCTTTACTAATATCAAGACTTTCTTTGTCAATTGATTCATTTACTACTATGGATTTGTCTGTATTTTCATTTGATTCTTTAGTTTCACAAATAAGTAAGCCACTTTCTTCTGTACTTTCATTAATATCTTTATCACTAGATTGGTTTTGATTTTCACTAATATCTTTTTGTTTATCACTACTAACATCTTCTACCGTTTCTTTACCAATTTCTTGACCAAGTGTACTAGAATTCTCTTTATCAGATTGCAATTCATTTGCATCTTTTACAGGTTCTTCTTGATCTACCTCCATTGGAGTAACATCACTTGAATTATTTGTTTCTTCTGTAGTATTAAATTCTTCAACTTCTGTTACATCCATACTATTTTCTTCGACCAACGATTCTTCATTTTTATTATCATCTGCCTGGTCAGTAGAATTTAAAATTTTATTAGGTACATCATTTGATACAGTAGCATCGCTAGTGGACTGATTTTCCTCAACTCCATCATCTTTGTTATTAGCTAAATCAACTTTTTCAACACTTTTACTATTTTCACTACTTGCAAGTTCCATCGTTCAGAATCTAAAAATTTAATAAATATTTTTTTTAAAAAAAAAACAAATGAAATTTAAAAAATTACGTCTACTAAACCACTACATAAATTCTTGCAAATCATCATTAATTCACAAAAAATTAAATCTTTTGCCCTAAAAGTCCATAAAGAACAAGTTTTCTTTTTTTAACCCACATTACTATAGTAGGTTAAGAAAGTTACATTTTCTAAAAACTGCTATAAAATTCATACTAGAATCCCACAATCATATACCACCAATTAATGCAATAATTAATCAAAGGCATATACATGCAACAATAAAAATCAAAATTTGTTTACGAAGGCAGCGTCGACAACAATCCAATCGAACATTAACAAAGTAATAACGTTAAATTCGTAGTACCTTGGCTTTGTGCCAGAATGAAGCCCCACAATATCAGTAACTATACCCACATCAACCTTATTATGGGAAAAAATGAAATACAATTCAAAAATATAGTAGCTAAAAAACTAAATCAATCAAGCTAAATATTCCGGCAAGGAAAATAATAAGAATAGCAGTAGTAACACGCCCCGGCAGAATTACTTTTTTTTATAGGTTATATCATCATCAAAGCGCGCGCGCGTTGATATATAACATAACAATCATAAAGAACAAAATGCGGTAAGGTTTAGGTAGTAACAACAAAGCCGGCTAAAACAATGAAAATCGCACACCTGGTTGCTTTTATATGTAAGAACTAACTTTTACAATCAAAATACACTTACCCCTTTGACCCTGATCTAGAAGTTGAGTTGCTGGGAGTCTCGAATATATAATATTATATATTAGATTCGCATAACCCGGTATATATACTTAGTCCATAGTGGAGCTGTTTTATAGTAGCAGTAAGTTAGCAGGCAGCTATTTATCTTTACTACAGCTACAATATCTTCTATCTCTGTCTATTTTAGCGTGATATCCTAACCTTGAAACTTATATGGCGCGCGCGCGAGATGTGAGATTTTATTTCTTGCATGCGCTCCGAACTCCAAACTCCAAAAGTCCAAAATATTATGGAGAGATAATGAGGAGTAAAGAGATACTACCTCTATATTAATCTAGTTAAAATCTGTTGAGAAACTGCAGTGTGGATTTGGTTAAAATACTACTTTGCTGTTCCACGAATTGTTATACTTAGGTACTTTTTTCTGGGAAATAAACTGTCTAATCAGCATTTATATATTGAGTATAAACAACGTATTCGACAACCGCCTCCACACCACACCATATGCACACCAATAACGTACTATTATGATGATGATTTTATTTTTTCTTCTCCCCTTCTTTATTAATTCTCATCCCTTTTTTTTGCCAGTGTATATATGCGTATAGGCATATAGGGAAAAAAATATTATGATATAGGTGCCGATTTTTTTTTTCTTTTATTACACAGACAAAGGATTTTAGATAATTAATAGATATTTACAAAAGTCGAAATTCTATTGGTCTTATTTTTGTAGTTTTTGCAGGATCTTTATACAAATGAAAGGGCATGATATGTGACTCCATGTGACTAAAATAATTTTTCTTTTTATTTTAGCTGTGATTTGACGAAGGAAACTTGCGTATAATTAAAAAATGATTATTTTACTGGTGTTTATTCGGTTGAAATATAATTTATTAAAACTACAATGTTAACGCGAGAGAGCGATTGTGCTTACGGTGCTAATTAGATTATGAATATAGACAAATTCTTCGTTTCTACAGTGTCAAATTTATATCCTCTTGTCAAATTTATAAAGTGATAATTTAAGAATAAAAAAAAATAAAAATATAATATATAAAAAATTAATAACTGCAAATAATGACATAAATATATTGAAATGATAAAAATTTATATAAATCAGTAAATCTAAAGTACTTTTTTAATTTTAGTGTGACAGAACAATAAACAAAAATTTAATATTAGACTGCACATTATAATTTTCAAATATTATCCTAATTGAAATTTAATTAAAAAATTAATAATTATACATTTAAAATATAGTACACACATTCTTAAATTATTGCAAAAAAAAAAAAAAATGAAGGTTCTATAATAAGCGCCAATAAACAAAGAAAGATATATTCATCGCAATAATTCCATTCTGTACAAAAGAAAACTTTAAAAATAAACGCAAACCTCCGCGGTTAAAATCCGCGTCGTTGTTGTCGCGTCTCCATATCGTTGCCGTAAAGCGCACAAAAGTTCAGGACAAGTCCATATATACAATATAATCGTAGTCCACTGTTGCAAGCACACGCGTCCTACAATGAAAGCTTGCAAACTTTAAAAACGTAACAAAGAAAATATTTACCAGAACAAAATTTAACCTTTCATAAAAAATTAAGTCCAGGTAAGAAAATAATTTATTTACCCAAGCTTAAAAAATAAAAGAAAATATTCGTCAGTAGCTCACACGTAATAAAGACAAGCTTATTAAGCATTATTAAACCTGCAATTTCTTATTTTTTTTTTCGCTTTGCAATTCCGCTCTATAATCGATAAAATACTATCAAGTATAAGCGCACAAACACGTCGCGCATGCGATATTCGTGTTTACTTGCTCATGCACATACACACACACCTACACTTTTTCTCATCACGTCAAAAGGCGGCATTGCGGAGTCGTCTACTTCGCTCTGCGTTAGTTTAGATATGGCAGCAGAATAGCAGCCAGTGTTTGCGTCGTCACTCCGCTTTTGTAAAGTCGTGCGCGAGAGGAGAGAGCATTAGGTAGTGCGACTCCTAAAGATTGACATTTACACGTATAGTTCGGGTGCACATAAATAACCTGATCCAGAAATTTACCTTTTACTCCAATTAAAAGTAGTTCATATATTCGCGATATTTAACCTGCGTGACATTTTTAAGAAAAATAAAAAAAAAATCTGCTGGCGAGATGTCTGAAGGAGAGTCATCGGAGAGACAAAGGGCTAGCTCAAAAGGTAAATAGTATATACATATTAACGCCGGCGAACAATATTTGGCCTATCCTATTCTCAGCTTTCTAGTAGTCATATACTGCGACCTGCATCTGCTTTCTCTCATCTCTCCACTTAGACGCTGTTATTGATCTTTCATTTCGTTTTGCAAGATAATTACGGTTAAATATACAGCTTTGTACAACTTTAATTGGACTATATCATTTGACCTTTCACGCCAGAGCATATAAATTTGACAAGAGATAATAATGTGCGCGTCACTTTGTGTATATAATTATATGTATATTTTAAATACTGCGTTATCCTCCTTTTTGGCAGTATTTTGAAAACGCACTAGCGGGCAGATTTAAAAATAAACGTATTAACGAGTGAAATCACGCGCCTTTCTTTATTGCAAATATGTGGAGACTTTCGCGAGTGCCTACAACACACTGTCTGATTACTAATGAAAGTGGAGAAGAGAAATTCAAGACAATTTATTCTTTTTTATTTTACCTTATAAAACTACTAGCTTATTTATAGGTATTAATTACTGATTTCATTTTTTTTTGTTTTTTTTGTTTTTTACAGTAGAAGAAATGACGGAGTCAACAGCTGATAGTAAAGATAGCTTTGAAGAAAATACATCATCGGAGGAATGGACTATTATTGATAGAAGAGGTTCTAAGGACAAAGAAGTTTTAAGATTGAGAGATTCAACAAAAGAGAATGTAGAAAGAAAAGATTTAAACAGTGACGAAAAGATTCCAGCTGAGGAGACTGTAACAGATGATACTCAGATACCTCAAGATTCAAAAGAGGAGGGTGACAATGGGGATACTGAAAAAGCAGAAGAAAGTGATGTGCAAGATGATAAAGAAAATGAAGCTGAATCCGATGATGTGTCTATTATATCTGAAGACGAACATGCTGATAATGCAGGCTATCAAGAAAAGAGAATTCAGAAGCTTGAGCGAAACAAAACATTAAAAAAGTTAATAAAAGAAAAATTAGATCAACAAACGGTAAAAATTAAAAAAATTTTTATGAATATTATTAATTTAATAATTTAATAATATAATTTTTTAGACTATTATAGTGTATTTACACAAAGAAAATAACATTATGATTATACTTATTTTTAGATTCTGCCTTTAGATATATTGATTTTACTCTTTATCTCTGTCACATTTTTTGGCGTGATTGGAATTATTATTACATCAAGAGAAATAAATTCTGAGGACTCCCATTATAAATGTGCCTTTGACTCCTACAAAAAAATTAAATCTTTCAGCGAGAACTTTGATCAGTTTCATCAAAGTAGGAATTTTGTGTTTTTTAAATAGATATATTTTGAAAATAAATTTTAAAAATGTAATTTTATTTATTTTTTAGTGGCAGATCGCTTAGATAACTTGCACAGTACATGGCCCAAAATACAAGATCATGTTGAGGGTTTGTCAGAGAGTATAAAGAATTTCATGAATCTTAAAATAAGTCTTGAAGATTCCTTAACTAATGTTAAAAATAGAGCAGAATTAGTTGCAGCTTTATACATGAACTTTTGTTTGATAACAAATAGAATAAATTCTGTGAATCCACAATTTAAGCCTAGAGAATGTAGAGTACCAAATACAATTGAAGGATTTATTTATCACAAAAATAGATATGGAAAAGATACAGAGCTTATCCGAGAAGCTGTTGCAAGAGATGATGGACCTCAAGAGTTTGCAAGGTTTGTTTAATTCTTGATAATTAGCGTTTTGCTTTATTTTAGTTTAATGCATCAAATTAAAAAAAAAATTATATTTCATAATTTTTAGAGCTAAATTAGAGGCAGAAGAAAAAATTGACGTTATTGTCGAATCTTTATTATCTAAATTTATCGATGCGTTTTCGATATTTGCAAAAGAAGTTGAATCATCAACTGGACCCATTGAATACATAAACTTTACTAAAGGTAAATTAAATAATAAGTCTAAATAAATTAACTGTACTTTAAAATAGATTTTTCATTTTGTATTTTGTTTTATCTTTGTTGAAAACAGATCAAATTTTAAAGAACGAATATATGCGAAATGAAAAGGAGTACAACCAAGAAGTAACTGGCGAAAAAAGTAAAGGCGAGGTAAAAAACGATAATTGGAAGAAAAACAAGTACGAGAATAACGAAAAATATGAAGAGAAAAAATACAAGCGTGAAAAATACGAAAATCAGAAGAAAAATAAAAATCCGAAACAAAAACGTGACTATGACGATTTTCAGATAGAAAAAGAGAACGATTTTCATAAAGATGTAGAAAATGATTTCCAGCGAAAGTACGAAGGTAATAAGAAAGAACGCGATTATGATCGTAAGCACGATTATGATAAGAAAAATCCTGATGTTGATCGTCAGTCTTATCGTAAGAAAAAGAATAAGGAATTTTACGACAAGAAAGAACGTGACTCAGATTACAAGTATAAAAAGAACAAGAAAGAATATGATTTTGAGCGTAAATTTGAGCATAATAAGAAAGTTCCTGATTATGAAAATAAATCGGAACACGAGAAGAATTATGACGAATACGAATTCGAATACAAAAACAAAAAAGATAACGCTTACCGTGAACGCGACCACAAGAAATATTGTCCTTCAGGCCATAAATGCAACTCGAAAGAATATCATGATGATGGCAATGATGATCGATATTCGAAATATACGAAAAATTCGGAGCACCGATTTGTTGAAAGTAATAAAGCAAATGAATACTTAGGAAAAAGTAAAGAGGATCAAAGTGGCGAATGGTTAATGGACAGGTAAGAAAAACTTTTAAAATGTTTTAACGTTCGACATAGATGTAGATGAAATTATGTATTGAATTAACATATTTTTTTTTTTAATGTAATTGTTGAAAGTTTGATTAATGTCAACGTGTCAAATAACATTAAAATTTATAGTTTTGGCATATTCTTTGGGCGCATCTTAACTTCTTATTGTCGTCATTAATCAGTACTCATTAACGTTGTTTTGCAAGCGCCTATTGCTTGGCAAAGACTATTTCATCTTTTAAATATTTATTTTTAAAAATTAAAAAAAATTAACTTTTATTTTTTTTATTTTTTCAAAAATTGTAACACGAAATGAATTTAATACTTTTTCATATAGAGTCTCGATGTAACTCGATCAATAGAGCGCAGGTTTCGTAATCCACAGGTCGTGGGTTCGATACTGACTTCTTTCTATTGTTCCGAGTTCCCGAATCTTTGCCTGAAATACTTTTACTAGAAAGTCAGATTAGGCTTAACAAGAAAAAACATATAAATTATTCTTAAGAATTTTGCCATTCTTAAATAGTTTTTTTTTTTTATTTAACGTTTAAAATAAAATTGAAAATACATTTAACTCACTGTGTGCCAAAAATTTGAACGGTTGTTAATTTTAACTCAAGACATCTCTGTCATGTTAACACAATTGTTTTTTTATTAAGACTGCCAGTTTCAACAAATACAACCACGTAAATTCTTTTTTTTTTTTTTTGTATTTTAATATTTTTTTTTTTATTAAAATGAAATTATAAATAAATAAGAATTAAAATGATTATTATTTTAATTATGATTTCCAAATTTTTGGAAAATTAAATTCAAACACAAAGGCTAAAAGTCTTAACAGAAAACCATAGCAGGCGCTTGCAATAAAAAATCGCAAAACTCAACTGCAAACAATTTACAAATCATGCAACTCTACATATATGTCGATAAATCTAAAAAATATATATATCTCAAATGTATATATAACAATACCTTTATCGGACCTCATATTACGATCAATCTCCTCGACTTTTGCTTTTTTTTTTCTTTTCTTCCCTTGGTTTTCTGTTTTGTTACTACGTGTACGCTTCTCCTGGATGTTTCTATCAAAAATTGGATGTACGCTATATGTGAACATGCTGTGTGTGAAAAAACGGAACCCATGCATATCCAAACTTTCTATCTATCACAATCACACAACAACAACAACAACAACAACAACAATACAGAGCCAACGAGCGTGCGAAGCAGCGCAATTCTTACTGGTACTCTGCCCGAGCAGATTCACGTCAGGAAGCGAGGAGGAAAACTACAGCAGCGAGGAGCAACAACAAAAACGACCACGAGGACCACCGACAACAACAACAACAACAACAGCAACAACAACAACGACGATCGACAAAGTACAGCAGCAACAGCAAGGAGTCCAGTAGCAATTCCGAGCGCTGGCGTGGCTACGACGACGACTAGCCCGACCAACGCCGCCGACCATCAACAGGAAGGAATTACTCATCTACCCGGCTTCGATTGTCCCGGCTCGTTTGTCAACTGCTGTCGGGCCTTGTCAGAGGATTCCTAGGGACGCGGGCAGGAGAATGGGATAACGAGTGTTAGGATTTTATGGATAGTTATAGGTTGGCGGTTGGGATGATAATGATGATGATAATGATAATTATATGTAAAGGATAAGGACTGGATGAAATGATTTATTGCGAGAGAATCGAGATTTAAGAATGATTTGAAAGGGTTTTTTTTGAAAATTTTTGTTCTTGTAATTAGACTATTTTTTTTTCTTAAGCAGATTGCTGTTGAGGGTAGGAAGCTTTTGATTAGATTTAAAATTTAAAAAGTTCGTTGAACGAGAATATTATTGTGATTTTATTTTTTTGGACGCTAGTTTTGCAAAAGAAAACAGAAGTAGATAAGCGCGAGATGGACATGAATTATACTCTAATTATAATATCATGAATGTTTATTCATCTCATTGTTTTAAGTTGTATACTATAAAGAAAAAAAAATCTTAGATTTTAGGAATTCTAAATTTTTAAAAATTTAATGTAATACAATCTAAATTCAAGTAAATATTCATATTCACTTAATTTGTAAATCAAAGATTTACTGAGTTTCAATGAATCCTTTTACTTGCGTTCAGACAAATTCCGATTTTTTACATTGAAAAAAATGTATCATTGATTGTAGTTAAGCGTTACAGTGACGCGTTAAATAATTGTAATTGCAGCCAGAGTAAGATTTTAAACCAAAATAATATAATAAGATAGATATTTTTTTTTGTTTTTTAAATTTAATTACGTAGTACATATAGAAAATATATATGTATTGTGAGATACCGTTTGCTGTGAGATAAAGTAGTTACTTCGTATTTAAGAGTGAATTTTTTGTACAATTCGTGTAATCGTCGTGGAGAAAAATAAAAGGAAGAAAATTGCCAAGTTTTAAATTTACGAAAAAGTATTAATAGAAACGGTTAATGTAACTGCTCTCGTATAACGGCAGTATAAAATCATGTGTGAAAACGGCAAACTAATTGATAAATTTGATGATTGTTTTATTTTTTATTACTGTATTATTTTTATTTAATTACGACAAAACATTTTACGCTTGTATAAGACAAATGAATTTTAAAAAATCTTGTAAATTCAATAAAAACTGTGTTATTAAAAATATATATTTGCAATTGAAATTTTATTGTTACATTTTATTTAAATACATTATTTTTTTGTTTAAACTAAACCCAATATTTTATACATAATCAATAATGATGCTAACTATCTTTTCATTAAGTTATTACGCCATTTGACGTCAATTTACAATCATAATTGATAAGCAGGTTAAGAAGTCATTCAACAACAAATGTTACATTTTAAATATTATGATTAAATTCAAGTAATTTTATTTTTTTTTAATACAATGGAAGAGCCAATTACATTGAAAGAAGTTAAACGACCACACTTTAAAATTGAAGAAGAATCAGAAGATAAGGTTCATTTTGAAAAATTAAAAATCAAAAATGTTGAGATCAAAATATTTTTAGATAGGCTAATTGAGATATTTAATACTGTAATGACAAAATTGGAGTTTGCGGTAATTTAAAAAAATATTATACATTCACACAATTATAGTTCAATTAATTAATTATTAATTTTTATTTACTTTAGGCACTATTACCGCAAGTACTTTCACATCCAAGAGTCATTGAAATTTTAAGCAAAGACGATCTTAATCAGGTTGTTCAAGCATTTGCTGCACCGTTTTGTAACGATCAATGTACCAATGATAGCGCGTCTTCAAGTTAGCTAATATTTAAAATTTTATAAAATTGTAAAAATTAAAGTGAACATTGATTATGATTTTATTTTAATCATACTTTAATAGATTACGAAAATTGGGAAAGCTTCAAATTATCACACGCTAAAACCGAAGCTGAAAATGACCATAGAAATTCAAACACATCGGATAGCTGTCCAAAAACTAATGTTCAAATTTATAATATGCTCGAAGTAATATAAAAAATATAATCAAAATTAATTTCTTCAAAAAATATATTCACTTTATCATTTTAATATTATACATAGAGTTTAGCATCCTACCCACTAATAGTCCATCTGGCACACAAATATAAAGATCGAATATCAAAATCCGCTCTGAGTTTTATTCGACAAATTGAATATTTTATGTCTTACACGATATGTAGAACAAAATTTACACCTACTGAACAACGACATAAAGAACTTCATTTGAGATGGGTTTTTAAAAGCATAGAGAAGGCCAATCATGATAATACTGGTTAGCTTGATTATTTTTACATTTGAATTTGATATTATTAATGGAAAAAAATGATGATTTTTTTATTGTAGAATTAAATAAGGCATTAGAAGAGCAGAAAAAAAGTCATAGAAAGGAATTGGAAGAACTTCTTGATGTAGTAGAGACATTAAATGAAAAATTGGATCAGATAAATGACGATTTTAAGGAACAACATTCAAAATTATTGTAAGTAGGATAAAAATGATTATGAATTTTAAAAGTATATGAGTAGTGAGATTTGAATGATTTTTATTGCAGAGAAGATTCGGAGAATAATTTAGCTGCGTCGGTAGAAAATTTTAACGAAAGATTAATCGAGTTGCAAGCTTCTTTGGAAAAGACTAAAGAAAGTTTGGAACAACAAAAAGCTCATAATCTTAAAATTGAAACTGAAGTTCAAGGGAAAAAGTAATCTGTTTTATTTGATTGATTATAGACACAAAATACCAAGATATACTTTCGTTATGTTAATTTATTATTATATTTTACTATCTTAGATTCAAAACTGAGTCACAATTGTTGGCTGTACTAAATAAGTATGACACAGAGATGAGCGATAGACAGATTATTTATGAAGATCTGCAGCATCAACTTGCTGATTTGGAAGAAGAAAAATCGCAGCTAATGGTTATATAACGTTATATTTATTGAAATCTTATCATATAGTTAAAATTCAATTTTTTTTTCATATTTTTTTAGGGAGAAATGCATGTGCAGCTTGATTTTTACAATAGCATTGTGACGGAAAGAGAAGAAAAAGAATTCGCGGTGTTTAAAGAAAAGTATGATCGGTTCGTGAGAAATAGATCGGCTAAGATTATTCAGAGATGGTGGCGAGAAATTTGGAAAAAGATACGTAAATTGCAAAAGAAAGGAAAAAAGGTTGATTTAATGAAATTTTTTATTTAAGAGTAGATACATTTTTTGCTTTCTTAATTAATGTATTTTGTAAATTTTTTTCTGTTTAGGGAAAGAAGAAAAAGTAAGACTGAGGATATTGTGATATATTAAGACACGATTTAAAAAATATAAAAATATTAATTGTATAATGTTAATTAAAAAATATCTATTACTTGAATAAATATTTTATAAATAAACTCAAAATTATTGTGTTTTTATTAGAACACGTGAAAAACAATCAATAATTGAAATCTCTTAAGATGCAACTTCGCTCGATTGCAACTTAAATATATATATTAAGAAAAACAACAATGTTAAAAAAACTTAATTTTTACATTTACATAAAAAATTGAAAAAAATATATATATATTTAAGTTATTTTTATGTTATGTACAAATGAGTTGATTAATTCTATTAATAAAACTTGTAAAATAAATCCAACACAATGGTGGGTGACGACGAAGAAGAAAATAAGGATCCCGATCCACGTTTTGATTTTATCCTACAGTACTTAATTAACACCAATAAATTGAGAATGGAATTATGGACAAAATTAAAATCGAACGCCGAGTTTACGGTAAAATATAAATAAAAATAATAATTTATTTCCAATTGGATAAATTTTTCGATTTTTTGTTTAACCTAAATAACATTCGATTTAACCCTAATCAAACAATATTTTTTTCATTATCCCAGAACGTAATCCTCAATTTTTTCAACAACCCTACGGAGAGTATGTTAATAATGGAAATATCACAATTTGGTTTTCTCGTACCCTACTCCTTTCTACAATTGAATTTTAAAAATAAATTCAGTTACTTTCTGCGTCGTGATTTGGAAGTTATAACTGGTGATAATATTGAACAGATGGTATTGGCTGGAGATTTGGCACCGCGGAATTTAGAAGAACTAGCGTCTAATATTGAAGAGGTAAGTTTGTTTTAGATATGATTGAGGTAGTAATAAATCGTTGAAAAAAAATGACATGCTACCATGATTAATTGATTAACAAACAGTATCAATTTTAGGAATAGAGTTTAATATTTTATTGTAATTTATATAATGATCTACACGCGCTATTATAATTTTTTTTCTTAATTTTTTAAATTAAATGCCTTTCTGTTGCATTTTTTCAAAAATTTTTTGATAAACTTCAATGTCACGTAGAGACCAAACATAATCCATGTGATTAAAATTTTTCATTTCGATAGACTCAACAGTTGCGTTAGTTAATTGAGTTTTTAAATATTTAACGTCCTGCAAATTAATATTCATTTAAATCATTTGTACAAAAAAACGACTAATTAAAAATTTAATTTAATATAACTTACATCTGGTCTCACTAAAGAATCAGCATCAGAATGAATTAATACAGTAGGTGTTGTTATCTTTGTCAAATCGTATTTTGGTGGCTCAGATTGATTATAAGCTTTTTTATTATCGCATTCGTAGACATACCATGGACAACCAAAATCATATTTTTGTAAATTTCCTGTTAAAAAAAGATTTTTCAAACTGTATGTTTTTGAATTATTATGTAAATTTAATCAGTTGAATTAAATAATTCATTACCAGTCTCGTATATTTGTAAAAAGTGATTTACAGTCTGGTATGATGCGCCAGATGGTAGATAAGTCATTAAAGTAGGTATTAAAGTCTGAAATTAAAAAAAGATATAAATACGTATAATTGTAAAAAAAATTATAAATTAAAAAGATTTTTTATCTTACTAAATTCATATTTTTAAGATCAAGAAATGATTGCAATGACTTCTTGCAGTAATCATCTTCAGTTACATTACTACAATACGTTTTTGCATACATTTTTCTATCGACCGTCATGGGTAATAATTCATATCCAAGGGTAAAACTCTGAAAAAAAATTATTTTTTAAAATTATAATTTTGAATGACAATTATATTTTGTCCATTATTTTATTTTCTTTATTTAACGAACCAAAGCCATTTTTAATAAACTCATTGAAACAGCATTTGATTTATCTTTAAAATAAGCAGATGGTCCTATGTGAAAAGCAAGATTAATTTTCTCGTTATAACTAGGTGTTTCGGATAAAAGAATAAAAAGTGTAGTTGTGCCCATTGAATATCCTACGTACGTAAGATTATTCTTTTTTGTTGCATTTAGCACATAATCTATACATGATTTAAGATCATAATTTCCCAATTCATCCATCCTAAAATAAAATTAAAGAAAAAAAGAAGTTTTATCTATTCAATAACTTGATTATATTTGAATTTGATAAATCTAGTATATGTAATTACCCAAAAGACCAATATGATCTTGAAAAACTTCCAGTATCATGTACAATATGAGATTTTGAATATGCATTACCTCTTAGATTACCCAACCATACATCATAGCCTTTATTAGCCAAATACATAGCTGTTAAAATAATAACCCATTAATACATTTAAATCTTTCTTATTTAAACAGTTTGAAAAGAAATTTAATATTTACCAAGAGAATGTTCAGGTCCAAAAAATACCCAGACATCAGATGAAGCTACTAAACCATGCTGTAAATATACCACTGGTTTTCCATCGCGTTTTGGACTTGATGGACCGCTAACGATTCTATGTAAAACTAAATTGTATCCATCTGTTGTTTGGGTATAATGTTCCTCTGCTTTGTAACCCTCGTATTGTTCTACCAGACCGATCTTAATAATTGATCAATAAATCGTTAATCATTAATAAATATCGACGTGATATTCATGTTAGTTTTTAATTTAGGGTTAATATGGAATTAATTGAAATTTTTATATTGAATATTAAATAATAAAAATCATAAAAAAGACTTACAAAATCAAATGCAGTATTGTTAATATCTTTTGAAAAATCTTCTACTGTTCTAACTCTTTTTGGTGGATTATTACTTGACAACATGGTTTTAATCAAACTGAAAACATCGCTGTTTTCTAAAGAAAAAATTAAATTAAAAATTAATATATAATTGAATATTATAATAAATTATATTTTTATTTTTATTATTTTGTTTTAACATACCTGCACAAGTATTTTTAACTAATAATATAATAAAAAGACATGATAGAAATATAATATTCATATTTATGATATGAGACATTTTGATCAGATAAGTTTGAAGTTTGTACGATTACAAAGAAGTATTAAGATTATAAGAACGTTTTTATACAATTTTTTTCTCATTCAACGTAATTTATAAATTTTAATTAAAAATCTGTTTACAAATCATTTCAACCACTAATATTTAGGAGGTTAAACTAATAGTTAAAAATTACAGAAATTCTTGTAAAAAGATAATAACGTTTTATCTATTCATAAAAAATATTTTAGTCGAAAATCATGAAACATGTAAAGTCGTTCATATGTTAATTTTCATAAATGTAATCGATAAAAAATTTGTACAGTTGCTATTGATGACAAAATTATTAGCATTTTATTTTATATACAGCTTACATTGATTCTAAGAAAAAAAAATTTTACCCAAAAGCATTAAATCAATTTAATTTTTTGTTTTAAATATTCAGATTTTTATACCGGTTTTGGCTGATCCAGGGGCACGTGGCGAATGGCCTGATGTCGTTGCCGAAGATGTTAAACGACACATTTATGACTTTAGAAATCTTATATGCCAGGTACACCGTACACATTTGTAAAAAAAAAAAAAGAAATAGGTCTTATATTTTCTTTTTTCTAACAAAAGTTAATAAATAAACCAAACCATTTGAATTAATAAAGATCAGAAACAAATCAAGCGGCGAAACATTATTACCGATGCCAATGGGTACAGACGAAGTATTCGGCGACGGTCCAGTACCTCCACAATTAAAGCGAAACGTCGAGGAATCTGTAGTTAAATGGGCAAAAGATATAAATGAAGTACTTTTGGAAAGTAGTACCAAAGTTTTTGAGACCGAGGAACATCCTTTACCCAGATCTGGTACATGGAAATGCTTTGAATTTAAAAAAAAATACATCAAATGCCAATCTAATTTTATTTTTTTTTATTATGTAAATAGAAATAATGTATTGGAGAAAGCGCCTGAGAAATATCGAAAATATTTACGATCAGCTAAGAGATCCAAGAGTCAAGCGTATGGCTTTTATTTTAGAAGAATCCAAGAGCGTTTATTTGCCATGCTTGCAAAATATTTTTAAGGATGTTGTTGGAGGTTTAAATTTGATTATTTATTAAAAAAAAAATAATAAATAAATAAGTCCTTTACAAAATTTTTCCTTGTAGCGGTTGTCGAAGCACGTGACGTTTGCTTATATTTATTACCATTGGAAAAAGTATTTCAAAACGTTGAGGCAGTCTCAACTTTTCCAGAAATCGTAACAAAATTTAAACCAATGATGCATGCCATTTGCTTAACTTGGTCTCGTTCAAAATATTATTGCAAAAGTAGTCGTATTGTTACATTATTAAAGGAAGTTGCTAATCTCATTATCGAAATGGTAATGTCAATTAAAAAAATTAATTTTAAGTTTTATGATAATTATATATATTTATTCTCTTTAATAACAAAATTAAGGCTACGGACTATGTAGATCCTAATTCATTATTCCAAGGCGAGTGTGAAGATAGTTTGAAAAAAGTAAACGCTGCTATAACCGTGATCGAACAGTTTCAGACAATTTTTGAAATTTATCGATCTAAGGTTACGACCTTTTTTAAACACTCGCCTGCTGGATGGCATTTTCATGAAAAAGTGACCTTTGACCGGTTGCTAAAGCTTTTACGACGTCTTAAGATTCTTCAGGTAAAACGAGGAATTTTTATTTTTATAAAAAAATAAATTTTTGTATGATTACATTTTGTAAGATGACAAATTTCTTTTTTTAGTCAGTTTTTACATTTGCCATTGAGTTTTTTAAACTTGAAAAAATAGAAATCGGTGGTTTGCTCGGTAAAAAACTTGGACCAATGGTAATTGATATTTACGAAAGATTTGTTAAACGATACAATGAATTTGCTGGTGTTACTTACGAATTACTTCTGCCGGAAGATCCTGGATTTGATGAGGATCTTACTAATTATTTGGCTGAGGTATAGCATAATAAGCTATTTAAAATTGAAAATATTGGAAATTTAAAAATTAAAAAAAAAAATGTATTAATTTAATTGAAGGTTGAAGAATATGATAGACGATTAGCAACGATATTCGATCAAGCTTTCTCCGAATGTCATACAATTGAAAGTATGTACAAATTTATCGTCAACATTGGAACAATCACTTCACGACCGATAGTTTTTAAACAACTGTGGCCTCATTTCGAAAGAGTCATAGAAATTTTACACTCTGAATTAGATATATCAAAGGTGGATTATTAATTATTAACTTTCAATTAAGTTCATAAAGATTAGATTAACAATTAAATATTTTGGATAGATTTTATTTGATGAAAATGTACAATTGTACGATGAAACCGGTCACATGATTTTTAACGATAGCTTACCACCTGTATCAGATGCATTGAGCTTTTTATACAATCTTAGAATACGTACGGAAAATCCGATAAATTGGATAAATACCATTGAACATCCACTTATGGAATCGGAAGCCATGGAATTTGCTTCGCATAAGTATACGGAACTTATGGTGAGAATTTGAAAATTGAACAGATTTATTAGATCGTTTATTTATTTATTTTTTTTGTTTAATTTTACATATAGGAATTAATTTCCGAAAAAGAAAAAGAAGTTTTTCGTCATTGGGCTGAAAAGGTGCCACGTTGGTGTGAAGAAGGATTATCTAAAACGTTATTTCTTAAAGAAGAAGACGGTGAATTGAAAACAAATTTTGACAGTAATTTAGAAATGGTTATTAAAGAATCGAGATTTATGATTGTAATGCAAGAAAGAACTAATTTACCTGTTGAAGCACTTGATGTATTTGCAAGGATAACATATTTTTATGATACTTATACTAAATTGTGTAATATTACAGCTTGGTTAGTGCTTTTTTTTTTCTTATGTATAACGAAATTTAATTTTGTTATTTTGAAAAAAAAAAATCTTTTTTTTAAATAATAATTCAAGGTATAAAGTAATCAACGAAACTGCTACAGAAGTTGAAATGGCTTTGATAGATGAAGAAATGCAAGTTATCAACGATCTCATTGACTTCGCTCAGGAAAATTATACCTGGAATTCACCTGGTACACAATAATTCATCTCTCATTATATCTCAAATAATAAATCATCAATCTAAAATAAATTTTTTTTAATTTCATCAACAGAAGTCGTAGATTTCACTACCAAACTAAACGACATAGTTGGCAGTTTGCATAAACGTTTACTTCGTGCTCAAGAAAATCTCGTCAAATTAAAAGAACAAATGTACAGTTGGGCAAACATACCCGTATTTGTACGTCGCGATAATAAGAGAAATCAGTTATTACCCTTAATTGAACGTAAAGACATATTTGAAAAACGATATCAGATAATACGCGATGATGCCGAGGAACTTGATAGAATACTCGAAGAAAATTATAAGCTTTATTTTGATCTTATGCCAGAGGAATCAGAACCATCTAAAGGTATAATTGAAAAAAAATATTTATTTAATTGTAAAAAAAGTATTCGTACAAATTTTGATTAATATTGTTATTTGGTTTATTGTTTTAAGTATCGTTATTGGAAGAGATGGAAGAGGAAGAAGGTGAAGGGTAAGCAATTATTATTCTTTTTATTTAATTTGCATAATTAAGTTATGTTATTGTAAAATAAATAAATTAGAGAAAAAGAAGGAGAGGCTGCAGCTGAAAAAGCCGCAGAATCACCAAGAAGCATGTCTATTATCAAAGAGGAAGAATCAAAAGAAGATCAAGCAGCTAAAGACGAGGAAGAAATTGATGAGATATCATTAACAGACTCGGAAAAACAAAGACGCGATGAAGAAGCTGCTGTTGAAGCTGAACGAGAACTTTCTCGACGTGACAAATTTAAACTTTACTTAAGTTTTATTGATAAAATTGTTGAGGAAGTACTTGTTACTGCAGCTTGTACTAGGTAAGTTTATATTTGATTTTTATTAGTTTGTTAAGAACTAGTCTTTTTTTTTAATGAGGTATTAATGACAATTTACAGTTTGCGTTATGTCCTTGCTGAAACTGACGAGGAAGCTGATAATGAGCCACTTGTTGAGTTGCAATTATTGTTGGATGAACCTGATATTTTATTCAGTCCTTCAGCTTACTGTGAAGATCCTAATGGTCTTTATGCTCTTTATGAAGACGTTATGCTTGATATTATGAGGATGGCTACGCTTATTAGGAGAATTGATCCTGACAAAGCTGAAGAACATGATTGTTATACGGTTGATTGAGATTTTTTTTTATTGATTGTGTTAATAATTATTATATGTTTAATTTTTAATAAATTTTTTATTTTAATTTAGACTGATCTTGCGGAAAATGAGGATATAATATTAATGTTGGAGGAAAGTGCGTCACGTGTAAAGAGAGCTTTGAATGAAGCTTTAGATTTTGCAAAAGTAATTTTAAAAAAAGTAATCTTAAGCTTTTCCTTTCTAACATAAATTCAATATTTTTTTTTTTACTAAATTTTAGGATTTCGAAAAATACTCATGGCTATGGTTGGATGACAGAAAGGAATATCTCGAGCTTTTCCTACGTTTTTCTCGTACCTTAGACGAAGATGAAAAAATTTTATTAGCTCAATGGGAAGGTGAAGAGTTACCGGATACTTTACTTGAAAAGAAACCTGAACTTGCCGATTTTAAACGTGAATTAGATCGATTTGTCGATCTTTATAAGGAATGCGAATTAATTGCCGATTTAGAAATAATTGATAAATGGCTGAGAATTAATTTAAGACCTATGAGACAGAGCTTTTTAAATATTATTTGCAAGTGGTCGCATATTCTTAAACAGCATCTTATTAATCGTGTACATAAGAGGTTTGAAATAATTATATATTATAATTTTAATTTTATAAACTATTTTTTTTATCAATATTATTTAAATTTATTAGCTTGGACGATCTATCGGCATTCTTACATAAAGCTCATGCGAGATTTTCTCAGCCTGTGGAAGAAGACGATTACGAAGGGCTTCTCGATGCTATTTATTATCTGAAAGAAGTACGAGATCGATCGTTTGAAATTGATTACATGTTTGATCCTTTGAAGGTATAATCATTAATTGACATATAAGAATTAAAAAAAAATATTGGTACATTATTATGAAATATTTAATTAGGAAACAATATCACTCCTGGAGCAATACGAAGTCGAATTCACCGAACAAAGACACGATCAAATAATCCATCTACCAGAATATTGGGGTCAGATTAAAAAAATGGCAGCACAAGTCAGACAAGTCGTTGGTCCATTACTTAATATACAAATTGATTGGCTTAAAAAGAAATTTTCCTACTTTGGTTATCGTCAGAGAAAACTTCTCGAAAAGTTTCATACGAACGAAATATACAAGTACATAATACATATGATTGATAATTAATTAAATTTTTTTTATTTAACAATTAATGTGATAAATATTTAATTTTTTTTTATTTAAAGTCCCGACTGTCAAGATGTCTATGTTAAAATGGACGAAGTATTTGAAAAAGTTCAAGAGCTACTACATAATCTGCAAGAGCTTTCAAGAACAGCTGAAATATTCGAACAGCCTATACCAGAATTTAAAGAACTTGAACAGTTACGTCATGAATTAAAGATGTTGAAAAATCTTTGGGATTATGTTACTATCATTATGTCGAATTTGGATGAATGGAAAATGACAAGATGGGGTAAACTTGATATTGAAAGTATTGATGTTGAGTGTAAAAAGTATACGAGAGAATTGAGACGTAAGTATTGAAATGTTTTATTTTATTTTTTAAATGAGATTTTATTTGGTAATAATTGAAAACATTTTTATTTTTAGTTTTGGATAAGGAAGTTAAAGCTTTAGAAGTGTACAAATTTATCGAAGGACAACTGAAAAATATGATGTCCTCGTTAAGATCGGTATCGGAGTTACAGAATCCAGCTATCAGAGAAAGACATTGGCAGGAATTAATGGCTGAAACTCAAGTAATTAATATATAAAAAAAATAAAAATTATTTTAATTTAAATAATTTTATATAAAAAAAATATTAATATATGATTATTAATGAATTATAGGTGAGGTTCACAATGGACAGCAAAACAACATTAGAATCACTTTTGAAACTTGAATTACACAAGTATGAAGAGGAAGTTAAGAATATCGTTGACAAAGCTGTTAAAGAAATGGCTATGGAGAAGGTATTGAAAGAATTGCATAATACTTGGTCTACTATGGAATTTGAAAAGGAATTACACGAGAGGACTAGACTTAATGTGTTACGAACAACTGAAGAAACGATTGAGACTTTAGAAGAGAATCAGGTAAACTTATTACTTTTTTTATTTTGTTTTTATAAGAAAAAAATGTATTATGTTTGATTTTAATTTTATTTATAATTTAAGGTGCAATTACAAAATATGATGGGATCAAAATTCGTTGGATTCTTCTTGACCGAAGTATCGGATTGGCAGCAAAAGCTTAGCACAGCCGATGCGGTTATTAGTATTTGGTTCGAAGTTCAAAGGACTTGGATGCATCTTGAGAGTATATTTATAGGCTCTGAAGATATTAGAAGTCAATTGCCAGAGGATTCTAAGAGATTTGAAAGGATTGATCGAGAATTTAAGGTTTCGTTTTAAATTTTGTGATTAATGGTGAAATACAAATTTTATTTTTTTGTTCAATTTAAACAATGTTATTTATTACAGGAATTATTGAGAGAAGCAACTTCAAATTTGAACATAATTAAAGCAACAAATAAGCCAAATTTGTTATCCAAACTGGAGGAAATAGAAAAAGCTCTGGCCTTGTGTGAAAAAGCTCTTGCTGATTATTTGGAAACGAAGAGATTGGCTTATCCAAGATTTTATTTTGTATCACCTGCAGATTTACTTGATATTTTAAGCAATGGAAATAATCCTGAATTGGTTTGTAAACACTTGTCGAAGTTGTATGATTCCATTGCTAATTTAAAATGGAAAATTGAAGGTGGACGAAATTCTAAAACTGGTATTATATTTTATATAAATGTTTAAAAAAAAATTTTAATTTTAATATGTAGTTGCAATTTTAATTTATTTTTAATTCCTAGCACATACTATGGTAGCAAAAGATGGAGAACACATGCATATGTATGGAACTTGTGACTGCAGTGGAAAGGTGTATAAAATTAATATAATAATTTATTATTACAAATGAAATCATAAAAAATTTATAAAAACTAAAATCAACGCAATGCTAAAAAAAAATTAAAATTATAATTTTTTTTCAGGTTGAAAATTGGCTGAACCGTGTCACAGAAGCAATGAAACGTTCGGTACGTTACCATTTTAGTCAGGCAGTTAAATCTTACGCGTTAAGGCCACGCGAGCAGTGGTTGTTTAATTACGAAGCACAACCGGCTTTATGTGGTACGCAAATTTGGTGGACGAGCGAAGTAACTCAGGCTTTAGCTCAGCTTGAGGAAGGATTTGAAAATGCTCTGAAAGGTATAATTTATAATTCAAATTTTTAAATAATACTGTATTTTAATGATCATTTATTCATCAACGAATTTTTAAGATTATCAAAAGAAACAAATAGCTCAGCTGAGTGCGCTTATATCCTTGCTAATCGGTGAGCTAACGGATAACGATCGACAGAAAATTATGACTATCTGTACAATTGATGTCCATGCTCGAGATGTGGTAGCCAAACTAATTTATATGAAGGCTGAAAATGCTGCTAATTTCCAATGGCAATCTCAACTTCGACATCGGTATTTCAATTTTACTTATGATTAATCATCATCTTCAAAAAAATTATTATTTCAACAATTTTTATTTTTGTCTATTTACAATTATAGATGGGATGATGGTCATGGCGATTGTTTTGCGGATATATGTGACGCCTCGTTTGCTTACTCTTACGAGTACTTGGGCAATACTCCACGTCTGGTCATAACACCATTGACAGATCGTTGTTACATTACGTTGACCCAATCATTGCATTTGATACTGGGTGGAGCACCAGCTGGACCAGCTGGTACCGGTAAAACTGAGACTACTAAAGATCTTGGTCGAGCTTTAGGTCAGATGGTCTATGTGTTTAATTGTTCTGAGCAGATGGATTATAAGGTAAGATTATTTTATTGGATGAAGTTATGTTATTGATTTATAAAATTAATCCTTTGATTTTTTTAGTCTTGTGGTAATATTTATAAAGGACTTGCTCAAACTGGTGCTTGGGGTTGCTTTGATGAATTCAATCGAATTAGCGTTGAAGTACTGTCAGTCGTAGCAGTTCAAGTTAAATGTGTACTCGATGGTATTAAAAGCCGAAGGAAAACTTTTATGTTCTTCGATCAAGAATTAAATCTTGTGCCTACGGTCGGAATGTTTATTACCATGAATCCTGGTTACGCTGGTAGAACTGAACTACCTGAGAATTTGAAAGCTTTATTCAGGTTAAAAAAAAGAAAAATTAAATTAAAATAAAATAAAAGATAGCAAACTGAAAAGATGTACTTTTAACGTAACAGACCATGTGCTATGGTGGTACCTGATTTCGAATTAATTTGTGAAATCATGTTGGTCGCGGAAGGCTTTCAAGAAGCTCGACTTTTAGCTCGTAAATTTATCACCTTGTATACTCTATGCCGAGAGCTGCTTTCGAAACAAGATCATTACGATTGGGGTTTGAGAGCTATTAAATCGGTGCTAGTTGTTGCTGGTAAATTGAAGAGAGGTGATAGGGAGAGACCAGAAGATCAGGTTCTCATGCGTGCACTTCGTGATTTTAATACTCCAAAGATTATTACTGATGATGTACCTGTTTTTATGGGTCTTATTGGTATGTTCATCTATTTATTATTTTTTTTTTTATTAATGTTTTACGAGGTTCTAATTTTATTTTTTAATGAAAATATAAATGATTTTTTAAAATGTAGGAGATTTGTTCCCTGCTCTGGATGTACCAAGGAAACGAGATTTTGATTTTGAAAAAGATGTTCGAAAGGCTACTTTGGATCTTAAATTACAACCTGAGGATGGTTTTATCCTAAAAGTAAAATCTTTATCTTTATCCTGTATATATGTAATTTAAATAATTTATCAATTTCATATTTGTTAAATGTTATAAATTAATGAAATTATCAGGTAGTTCAGCTCGAAGAATTACTGTTCGTTCGACATTCGGTATTTATCGTTGGCTTTGCTGGTACCGGTAAAACCGAAGTTTGGAAAACCTTATATCGAACTTATCAAAATCAGAAACGTAAGCCATACTTTGATGATCTAAATCCAAAAGCTGTGACCAATGACGAATTGTTTGGTATCATTAATCCTGCGACTAGAGAATGGAAGGATGGGTATTAAATTTATTAATTTAAAACTTAAATTTTTTTTTTTATCAAGCATAATTTTTTTCACTTATATTTGTATAAAATTTAGCTTGGTATCAATTTTGATGCGCGAACAAGCTAACATGCCAGGTGATGGTCCTAAATGGATAATATTTGATGGTGACATAGATCCCATGTGGATTGAGTCCTTAAATACCGTGATGGACGATAATAAAGTGTTGACACTTGCTAGTAATGAACGTATTGCTCTGACTAAACAGATGAGATTGCTTTTTGAAATATCAGATTTAAGGTTTGTTTAGTTATAAAATTATTAAAATTAACAACTTGACAATGAATTTTCATTTTTTTTTTTAGAACAGCTACTCCAGCTACTGTTTCAAGAGCTGGTATATTGTATATCAATCCACAAGATTTGGGATGGAGTCCGTAAGTTTATTTAACTTAAATTAAATTTTAAAAAATTTGTTTTTATTTATTTTTTAATTATTTTAGATTTATACAGAGCTGGTTGGATACTCGAGAAAAACACGAGCAAGGAATCCTTTTAGTTTTATTTGAAAAGTACATACCATCCTTACTTGAAGTGACTAAAGGAAAATTTAAAAAAATAACTCCAATCCCAGAAATTGCTCATCTTGAAATGCTCTGTAATTTATTAGATTGCTTTTTGACTAAAAAAAATGTACCTACTGATTGTCCAAGAGAATGGTAAGAATATCTGTTATTCAAAAATACTAGAGCACTTAAAAATAAAAAAAAAAAATACGTATAAAATTTATTTTTTCTTAAAAAATATAAGGTACGAATTATACTTCGCATTCGCTTGTATCTGGGCATTTGGTTCAGCAATGTTTCGAGATCAACTGGTCGATTGGCGTAACGAATTCAGCAAGTGGTGGCTAAGTGAATTTAAAGCTGTTAAATTTCCAGCTGGTGGTTCGGTATTTGGTTACTATATCGATTCGGAATCGAAAAAATTATTACCTTGGGAGGAAATCGTTACCGAATTTGATCTTGATCCTGATATACCACTTCAGGTAATATTTTAAAACAGTTTTATTTTTTATCAATTGTTCCTTAATTTTGTAAAATTTATTTATTATTTATGAAAAGGCAACGCTGGTACCAACAGCTGAGACAGTACGTTTAAAATTCTTTATGGATCTTTTAATGGCACGTAAAGTTCCAGTTATGCTTATAGGCAGTGCTGGTTCTGGTAAAAGTGTTATTGTTGCTGATATGTTGGCTAATTTACCTGATCAGTATATTATAGCAAATGTACCTTTAAATTACTACACAACATCTGGTAATTTAACTATTATTTATTTTTTAATAATTAAATTTTTTTTAAATAATAAAATTGTTTTATGCTCGATAGAAATGTTACAAAGGGTACTCGAAAAACCTCTCGAAAAGAAAGCTGGTCGTAATTTTGGACCACCAGGTATGAAATCACTAGTTTACTTCATCGACGATTTGAATATGCCTGAAGTAGATACATACGGAACTGTTCAGCCACACACTATTATACGTCAACACATGGATTATAATCATTGGTAAAATTTTGAATTTTTACTTATGTTTAGAATCGATGAATTTAATTATTTATTAATTGATTAAATTAGGTATGATCGTCAAAAATTCACGTTAAAAGAAGTAACCAATGTTCAGTATGTGTCTTGTATGAATCCAACAGCTGGTAGTTTTACTGTACAATCAAGGCTTCAGCGTCACTTTGCTGCTTTTGCTGTCAGGTATTTTTAGTATTAAATTATTTATAAAAGATTATTTAAATAATTAAAAAATTATGTGTTTGTTAATCGTGTTATTTTTTTTTATTAAGTTTTCCTGGTGAAAGTGCTTTAGTCACGATATACAGTCAAATACTTGAACAACACATAAAGAATCCACTGCACAAAATCAATCAAGCTTTGACTAATATAACGGAACCATTTATTGATGCAGCTTTATATTTGCATAATAAAGTCACTGCAACTTTCTTACCAACTGCTATAAAGTTTCATTATGTCTTTAATTTGAGAGATCTTTCGAATATATTTCAAGTTAGTATTCGTTGCAAGTTTTTTTATTAAAAATAAAAATGAAAGACTTAATAAAAAGAAAAAAAAATTAATGATACTTTTTATTTTAATTTAGGGTATTCTGTTTGCAAGTGGAAATACAATACCTACTAATATCGACTTTCTTCGTTTATACGTACACGAAGCAACAAGAGTTTATTGTGATAAATTAGTAAGTTACGAGGACAAAGAAGCTTTTGATCAATTACTTCGTGATGCTTTGAGAAAATATATTCCTGTAAGTTAAATTATAAATAAAATTGATATAATACGGATGTGACTTTTTAAGCGAATAATTATATTTATTATTCTAGTCATTCGAAGAAGAGACAGTTTTTAACGAACCAATTATTTTCTGTCATTTTGCGGAGGGTATCGGTGATCCCAAGTACATGCCAATTAAAAATTGGCCACATCTTGAAAAACTACTTCATGATGCACTTGTAAATTATAATGAATTGGTAAGAATTTTTTTTTTTAATTAGATTAACGTTTTTGTATATTATTTTTTTTCTTTTGTTAATTATCACCTCGTGGTAATGCTCTACTCGTTGGTGTCGGTGGAAGTGGAAAACAATCTTTGTCACGACTATCCTCTTTCATTTCATCTTTAGAAGTACATCAAATTTTAATTTATTTTACTAATTACAAATAATATTAAAAAATTATTAAATTAATATAATAAAATTTAATTATAGGTATTTCAAGTACAATTAAAAAAAGGCTACTCGATAAACGATCTAAAAACCGATCTATCAGTTCTCTACATGAAAGCTGGAGTAAAAAACATTGGTATCACATTCTTAATGACAGATTCACAAGTTGCACAAGAAAGATTTTTGGTCGTCGTTAACGATATGCTCGCATCTGGTGAAATACCCGATCTCTTCCCTGATGATCAATATGAGAATATCATTAATTTCATGCGTGGTGAAGTAAAACAAGCTGGTATGATGGATACCAAAGAGAACTGCTGGAAATTTTTCATTGATAAAGTTAGAAGACAATTGAAAGTCGTGCTTTGTTTTTCACCTGTTGGTGCTACTTTACGTAAAAGAGCGAGACAATTTCCGGCTATTGTTAATTGTACTTCGATTAATTGGTTTCAAGATTGGCCTCAGGAAGCTTTGGAATCTGTGTCTTTACAATTTCTTGGAGTAATTTTTTTTTTTAAATTTATTATTATTTTTGGATTGAAAATTATTGATAATGATGAATTGGAAATTGATTATTTATTTATTTTTTTTTAGGAACTTGAAGTTTTACCTGAAGAATTTCGACATTCAGTATCATTATTTATGTCGTTTGTACATACGAGTGTCAACAGAGTGTCAAAGCTTTATTTGCAAAATGAAAAAAGATACAATTACACGACGCCAAAATCTTTTCTCGAACAAATTGCTTTGTACTCGAAGCTTTTAAGGGAACAAAAAATTGATTTGATTGCTAAAATTGAAAGATTAGAAAATGGATTGGAAAAACTTGAAGCTTGTGGTGGACAAGTAAAATTATTTTATTTAGATAGAATAAAATGAATTTCATGATTATTATGTAGGATAATAAAGAGTTTATATTAAAATTTAGGCAGACGAGTTGAAACTTATATTAGCTGTACAAGAAGTTGAACTTAATAAGAAAAATGAAATAGCTGATAAAATTTTGGCTGA